>ML783491.1:122498-169705 GCA_009831015.1 Picea engelmannii | reverse complement strand
TTAGTCAAACATGCTTGTATTACAGTCTAGCTCAAAAAAAGAGAACATAATGCTTCATCTCGAAATAATTGTCAAAGGTTGTCTGAGCATCTATTGTTGTCTTTCTATGAAATGTAGGCTAGTTAAAGATGGAATTTTGTTTGAGAGTCGATTTCTCGGTTTTAGTTTGCATTTGAGAGAAATCACAACTATCTTTAAAAATTTCTTTACGCTGTCCCTTCTTTTAAGAAAACAACTCAACGATGTCTCCCTATCCTCGAAAATTAGTTTTATTAATAAGTTATTTTAAATCTTAATGAAGGTTATGCAAGAAAAAAATTGAAGGCCAGGAAAATGTTAAAGTTGTGTAAAAAATAGAATTTTCAGCATCACCCCGCTCTGCTGAGTATCTTTAAAACTATATTAGATTGTCAATAATTTCTCAAAGAGTTGTGGGAAGTGTTTGTAAACCCACCGGGACACTAAACAGGTCTGCTGGTAGCGGGTAAATGCATGCATGATGCCAAGATAACTTCGCTAGGGTACTGAACAGGCTTGCTGGCAGCGAAGCGATGTCGGGTTAAAGAAAATTCTTAGGTATAAATTTTAATTTTGGTCAAAAGCATCCTTCATTCTTATTTGAAATTTCTTGGACAAGATACAAACGTCAGAGTGGGTTAATTGGCATCCCTGTCGAGGCTATGGACGCCTGCTGGCAGCAGTGGCCTTGTCAACAGTATTGGAGCCATTAACATAAACGTCATGGCTTTCATTTGTGAAGTTTGTCACTAGATTTCATTCTTCTTAACGAAAGATATCTTAAGCTGGACCACGTCATGATTATTAAGATGCTCAAATAACCTTTCGGTTGTTCTTTGTTTTGAGAACATTCAAGTTTTCCTAACCTGAACTCGTCGGTGATGCAGAGATAACTGCTTCGCCCAGTACGTTTCCATTGTTGGCATCCACACTTGTTTTAATTTTTATAAACTGTTCGAAAGGCATTTCATTCATGAGTGGTTGCCATCACCTTGTCTATAAACACTTTTAAAAGTTTATTATGACTATTTGGGCTAAAGCCTTATTCATTATTTTCTACTTTTTGATTTTCGATTCTTCTATGTTTAAGTCATGACTGTAAGCATGAATTAAACTTAGAATTTGGATTGTCATTTTCATGATATTTTCCTTAGAAACATCTTTCTACAAATCATTCATTTGTAATTAAATTGTAAATCCTTTTAAATGGTTGTTGGATCCATTTATTTGTGTTAATACAATTATTATTGTTCTAATGGCTTGATGGTTCAGTTTCGAATTGCTTGGGCACATTATAAACTTTGATTAATTATTAAATAAGAAGCCCGGGAGTAATGGTCCAGTGGTGGCAAGTAATGATTTGAACTCATGAATATAAAAGGTCAAAGAAAGAATTTTCGGCAGCTAAGTGCCAATTTTTATGGGTTGTAAGTCGCTGAAAGTTTCCAGTTTCGGTTGCTAAAAAGGCAGGCACAAGGTGTTGTTAGCCAGCGAAAACACAAATTTTTTTCCAATGGCTAGACGATCCTGTCAGGCTCTCAACCGCCGAAGTACAGGCGTCATGATGTCTTCTAATACTGCCGAAAACGATTGTGAGGATATCATGCCATGATCTAGGCAATCCATTTGGGTTTGCATTTATTATTGAATGAATTTTATTTTCAATAACCCCAAGCTATCAGATCTGAAAATCCTGCTGTCTATTCTTAACTCTACCATCTAAACCCATAGTTGTCTTGAATCCTTCTTATTACAGTCTGTTCAATCCGGTAATTGCATTCCAGAGACACGATTTTGCAGGAGAGATTCTGAGCGAACTGCTAAGAATTAGACAAAACTCTTTAAAACCCAGAACCAAAATGAGCCCTTTTACCTTCATCGTGGATAGTTTCCCTAGAAATGGGATCGTTCCAGAGATACAACTCATCCTTTAGAGGTCAAAATCTTAGAATTTCCGTTTCGGTTGAGGTAAGCATTTTTTATTTTACTACAAATATTTTCAAAAATTTGTAGAGGAGGATATAGCAGAAGGCCTGAAGGAGCAGCTTTGGAGATCATCACGCTGAGAGAAAATGCATTTTACAATTCTGAAAGTTAGTTTTAAAATAGAACTTTCGGTGGCTTAGGTGAGTTTTCAAAGCGACTCTTACCCATCGAAAGCAGAGTTTTCCGTGGTTTACAGATTAGAAATCTGACTCTTTAGCCACCGAAACGGAGAGAAGGGAACAACGACATTATTTTTTCACAGATCCAAGTTTTATCATTCTAAATTGCATGAGGATGGTTTCTGAATGAAATTTATAATTAAGAGCATCAGATTTAGTGCTTTGTTCCAGTGTTTAAGGTACCAACAAGGTTGAAATGATAAATCTTCTTTTCTATTTTTGGCAAAAGATGACCTGTCTACCAAGGTGGAATTTTTGATCTTATCTATCAGTTTTTGAAGACTTTTTGCAGCTGTCAAAGACCATAAATACTATCAAAATAGAGGATTAAGCAGGCTGGATAATACGATCATTAAAAAACTCAACCAATTTCCATTTTAAATTCGGATTTATTAGATGTCTTTTTGGCAAATGGCTGAAGTAGCAGATAGTTGTTATGCTTTTTGATTTTCTTCTGTTTTGAAAATAAAATAGATTAGATTTTATTTCTTTTTAATTTTAATTTTTACTATTTTAACTAGCTACATAAACTTGTAGCTTATCTTTGTTTTAAAAAAATATTTTAAATTCAAGACATTTTTTAATAAAAAATGGTAATTAGTTATTAATAATTATCTAACATTGCTCTCATTTTGTTTTTTTCAGGGCACAATGTATCTAATGTTGAGATAATGGGATGGAGCATCCTGGACTTAGTTGATTTGTTATCTTTTATGCTTATTGTGTATTTGGATAAAAACTTTCATAGATTTTGGAAGATATAGTTGATTATGAGAGTTTTCAGGCCTCCTATATTTGTAAAGTTTCAGATATTTTTGAGATCTACTCCTATGTTAGAAGATAGGATGTTTAGTTTACAAAACTCTTTAAATACTACAGATTTTTGTAATCAGGACATCTCAGCTTGGGGCTGGAGTATGGACAATTACACACAGACTTGGATGGAACAGAATGCATGTTACAACTTTAGCTTTTGTGTATTATGTTTTAGTTTAAGTTCTGTTTATTTTGATGTGATAATAGATGGTGAAATATTTTGTCTTCATGATTTATTGTGAGTTGAAATAATTCATTATTACATGTTGTCCATATCTCATGTTTCAGATACAATACAGGGTGATCATCGATTCAATTCAAATTATGAGATTTATCTCTGATTTCCTGTTGAATGTTTAAATACAAGTGCTTACAAGAAGATTTATCTCACTGTAGTTACTTGTAAATCATAAGATCATTATGACTGTCTCCATTGTATGCTCTGTTATCAAAACTTAGTTTCCAGCATATTGTTTCGCATGTATTTGAAGCAATCTTAAGATTCGTTGCAGGTTTACTTCTCGGATAAGGTGGCTGGACATTCTCTATTGAACAGATGTGGGATGCATTAATAGGTTAGTCTGTTCTTTTATTTCATTTGCTTGCTTATTATAGAAGTTTTTATATATAGTATAATTTTTCGTGGTCTATATGTTTCTGTTTAATTAATTAGTTTAATGTTTGATCTTGTGAATGCATACAAACAAGAAAATAAACCAAAAACAAATAGTATTTTTGCTTTCTTTATTACTGTCATTAAAAGAACCATTTTACATTCAATATTTATGAGTTCGGATTAAAACTCGTGATTTGTACAGATTGTATATATGATAAATAGAACTATTACATAAATATTATTTAGATAAACTATATGTATATATATTTAGATGTACATATATATTTTAGTGATTATTATCTAGTAAGTTATTGCATTTCTTTTAGTTATTTTTTGATTTCTTTAGACCTTTAGATTGGCCAATGGAGCCATTAAACCCATCAGAGTGAATTAATCCAAACGGCTTGGGTTAATTAGACAACCCCAGACCAGATTCACTCTTCCAGTTGACGAGTGGTCAATTTTGCCTGTCAACACAACTTTGATTCTTTCTGTAATATCCCATATATAAAAAAGTATGCAGAACAAAAATAAATAGCTAGAAATGACATATGAACAACAATATAATCAGAACAACGCCACAATAATACCAAAATGATACTAGAAGAACATCATAAAGAGCACTTTGATTACTGAGAGAAATTTTCACTTTCCTCTTCGAGGGGGCAACCTCTAGTAGAGCAGAGCTCTATTTCAATAATATCCAAGACAAAATTTCTCATACCCTTGACTCCTATTTATACTAAATATTTCTATCAAAAGAACCATCTAGACAAAGATCCTTCTAGAAGCAAAAGCTTCTATTAGGTATTCTTACATTGGACTTATTCTTCCTTATTGCTAGGCCTTATTAATATTGACCTTTATTACATGGAAATATATTATTCTACCTACGTGAGGGGTTAGGTCCCTAACATGCCCTCCCCCTTAAAACAACATTTTCCTCAAGGCTTGAGATGGGGAAATTGTTGTAGAATGGTAGTTGGTTCCAAAGTGGCATCTGCTTGAGTTGTATCTTTCCATTGGACTAAAAATTCCTTGATGGTTTGCTGACACAGATGACACTCACGCTGGTCCAAAACTACTAATGGTTGTACCCAAATGGAGCCTTCTTCGTCCAGCTCAGGAAGGGTGGTTTGGGTTTGGAACTTAGTTCCGATCACCTTCTTTAAGCAGGAAACATGAAAAACAAGATGGATCTTAGAATGACTGGTCAAAGCTAACTGATAGGCCACCTGTCCCACATGCTTGAGAACCATATAAGGGCCATATAATTTGGGTGCCAGTTTCTGACATTGGTTAGCCTTGAAGGAAATTTTCTTATAAGGTTGCAGTTGAAGAAACTCTTGATCCCCTTCTGCAAATTAACGTTCAGAGCGACCCTGATTTTCCTATTGCTTCATGCGATTCTGGGCCATGACCGAATTCTCTTTGAGGGTACGAAGAATAGCCTCTCGAACTGTAATCGTTTGGTCAACCGCTTGGACCTTCAAGACACCCAAAAAAATATGAGAGAATTGAAGGTGGATTTTGTCCATATACCGCTTCAAAAGGATTCATGCGGGTAGCTGTATGGTACAAAGTGTTATACCACCATTCAACTTGTGGTAACGATTGAGCCCACTTATCCTGCCTTTCCGATACAAAAAACCTCAAATATGTTTCCAAACATTTGTTGACAACTTCAGTTTTTCCATCAATCTGGGGATGATAAGCTGTGCTGAGATGCAATTGGGTGCCTTGTATCTTGAATAGTTCTGGCCAAAAATTGCTGGTGAAAGTTGGGTCGCAATCAGAAATAATAGAATGCAGCATGCCATGAAGCTTGAAGACCTGATCCATGAAAAGTTGAGCCATGGTGGATGCTGTAAATGGGTGTTGAAGAGTACATAAATGAGCATACTTGGAAATACGATCAATTACCACCATAATGACTAATTTATTGCTCAATTTAGGTAATCCGATAATAAAATCCATAGAGATATCCCGCCAAATAGCAGGTGGAATCGAAAGCGGTTGGAGTGTGCCCATAGATTTGAATGTTTCGCCCTTGTTGCATTGACACACATCACATTCAACCACATAATTATGAACACCCTATTTCATACCATCCCAGAAAAAAAGAATGTTTGACCCGGTCATAGGTTTTGGCAAACCCGGAGTGCCCAACTATGGGTGTAGCATGAAGCTCAAAAAGTACCATGGATTTAAGTTTTGACTGTTTACTTAAATACAAACGACCTTTGTATCGAAGCTCCTCATTGAGCCATGAGTACCCTGGGGAAACTAGATAATTGGACTACAATTGTTGTATCAGATGTGAACTTTTGGGATCGTGTAGCCATTCCTGGAAAACAACTTGGAGCCAATTTGGGACAATGAAGGAGAGAGAAAAAAGGGACCCTTCATCTTCATATTTTCGGGAAGGTGCATCAACAACCACATTGTCTTTTCCTTTCTTGTAAATGATCTCATATTCATATCCAAAGAGCTTAGTCACCCATTTTTATTTCTCGGGGGAGGAAAGGCATTGTTCCAGAAAATACTTAAGGCTTTGATGATCTGTCTTAATTTGGAAGCGTTTCCCCAATAGATAAGGGCACCAAAGATCCTCAACATGCATAATAACCAACATTTCCTTTTCATAGATTGATTTTCCCAAATTTCTCACGGACAGTTGTTTGCTGGTAAAGACCAAAGGCTGACCTTCTTGCATAAGGACAGTGCCAATGCCTTTCTCGGAAGCATCATATTCTAGGAAAAAGGTCTTTGTGAAATCAGGAAGGGCTAGGAATGGAGTGGTTCACATGACCATATTCAAGGTTTGAAAAGCTTGAGAAACTATCGGAGTCCAAGTGAAAGAATTATTTTTAAGGAGTGAAGTGAGAGGTGCCGTAATCTTTCCATAATTCTTAAAATTTTTTGCGATAATAACCTGTTAAACCCATAAATACACACAAGATTTTGAGAGTCTTTGGGTGAGGCCAATATTGCATAGCTTCAATCTTTTTAGGATCCACCATGACGTTGAACTTTCCTAGAAGATGACCCAAGTACTCTACTTTCGAGGCACCAAAAGCACATTTAGATTGTTTGAGGAAAATTTGGTGCTGAGAGAGTAGATGGAGAACTCGATCCACATGAGCAAGATGGTATTTCCAGGTTTTGTTGTAGATGAGGATATCATCAAATAATACTAATACAAAATGACATAGAAAAGGATGGAAGACATGATTCATGAGGCTTTGGAAAGTGGAAGGATCATTACACAAGCCAAAAGGAATGAAAAAAAACTCATAGTGGCCCTCATGAGTTCTAAAGGCAGTCTTAGGAATGTATGCCTCTTTCATACAGATCTGGTGGTGGCCTGAACGAAGATCAAGTTTAGTAAAGAACTGGGCGCCACTCAATTCATCCAAGAGGTCATCAATGACAAGAAAGGGAAATTTGTCTTTAATGGTGAGTTTGTTGAGGGCGCAAAAGTCATGACACATGCACCAAGAAACTTCTTTCTTAAGGACCATGACCACAGAAGAAGAGTAGGGTCTCGTACTAGGGCAGATAACACCTGCGTTGAGCAGTTCTTGAACCATTTTCTCAATTTCATTTTTTTGGGAAAAGGGGTGATGATAGGGACAAATATTGGGAGGAAGGATTCCTGGGACAAGTGGAATGGAATGATCATGAACACCACGGGAAGTAAAGAGTCCCTGAGGAGTGGAAAAAACCACTTGATGTTTAGAGAGGATGGATTGGAGGTCCTGCAACACAGAGGGCCTCTCGGTGGATTGGATGGCATGGATTTTGGCAATAGTTCCATAATGACCTTTTTTGAGCATCTTTTCCATGCGATGGGAACTAATGATATCCGGGGAACCGATAGTGATGACTTATATTGTTGACCCTCCTGGTTGAATTGCATGGTTAATTCCTTAAAATCCATGAGAATGGGACCTAAAGTCCTTAGCCATTTGCACCCAACACAATGTCACAACCGCCCATCTCAATAGAAAACATATGAGATTTCAAATGGTAGTCACCAATTTGGAGACTCACATTTTCACAATGCCCTCCACATTTCATGGACCCACCATTGGAAATCATGATTTGGAAATTATTGACTGCATGGATATAACAATTAGTTTCTTGGGAAATGCGGGGATGAATAAAATTATGGGTGCTTCCACTATGAACAAGAATGATGACCTTCCTATGATTGATGTAACCAATTAGCTTGAGGGTTTGGGGAGCCGAGAAGCCAGTGAGAGAATTTAGGGAAATGATCGGTTCTACTTTGGGAGGGTCTGAGGGAGGGGTTATGTTCATGGGTTCAGGTGACATAGACACAAGGGGAGCCTCAACATCCTCTTCCAAAACATCCTACGAGATGGCCATAAAAATATTTTGTTCCTTACACTTGTGTCCCCGAAAATATTTCTCATCACAATTATAACAAAGGCCTTTGAGTTGGACTTCAACCATTTCAACCTTGGTCGATTTATGGATCTTTAGTGGAGTATAAGGAGGAGTGGGAGTGATTGGTTCAGTGTGAGGAATAAAGGAGTGTTTGTGGTTTTTAGAAGAGACAACCTATTGTGCTTCCTTAGCTCTTTTAGTAGTGTCCACCCAACTATGAGGTCGAGCCATGAGGACATGAGCACACATCTCATCCTTGAGGCCACTGATAAAAAATTCTCGGAAAAAAGCATCAAACATGCCCTCTGTCTGAAAATCCAGTCGCTCAAAAGCAGCGATAAAGTCTTCCACCGTGCCAGATTGTTTCAACTTTTTTCAAATGGCCTAAATGGTTGGTGTCAGTGTCAAAGCATTCATAAATATCTACCACAAAGTGTGTCTAGGCCAGATACCCTTGGCAGGCATTTTTTCTCCATTGCCACCATTTCCAATGTTCTTGATCTAGATGGAGAACACCATACCAGAATTTCGCCAACTCATCCGTAATGCCATACAAAGAAAAATAGTGTTCCATTTGAGTTACCCAGCTAGTGGGATCTGATCCATCAAATTTGGTGACATCCACATGCGAAAGGCGTAGGTCACGCTGAAAGGGACCAGGCTGAAATTATGGGAATGAGAGGAAGTTTCACCTTCAATATGCAAAGGGGGTTCAAATACGGGAAGATCTGTAGGGATATGTAGCTTGGCGCAAATCAATGTTGCGATAGATTCAAGCTGGTAGTAATGTCTTGTTTGAGCTCATCTTCGAGTTCCACATTTGAGGCAACGATAGAGGAATGCATCCTTTGATTGATGGTGGCAATATTGGCACTGAGATGTCACACTTCTTGTTGGGTTTCTATGAAATTAGAGTGCAAGGTAGTGAAGCAAGATTCCAAGTCTTACCTATGGGTATGGGCCATGATGACGAGGGAACACGAAAAGGGGCAGGTGGGACCACACAGAAAATGGGTTATGGGTGAATTGTATCACAACGATCAGGAAAACGAGTGGAATCCAATGGGTTAAAGCTGAAATAAGGGTGTTGGAAGGGGGCTGGGTCCACAATTTTTTTTTGTTGTTGAAAAATGATAGGTATGACTACGATAAGGGAGAAGAGAGAAATCCAATGGAATAGATCTCAAATAATGGTGCCAAAAGGATCCATATTTTTTATTTTTTTTTACTCCTATGGAGTTATACTCCGATCTGAAGAATACTGCAGTGATGAAATTCCCAAATGCTTAATGGGAAGAAATTTGTAGAAATTTCCCAACTCGAATGAGGAGATACAGTTGCACCGCAATAGATCTTGTCTGTTCTTTTTTTGTTTCCGTCCCAAGGGTTAGGTATTCAAGGGTTCTACAGACAAGGGTTTTCCCTGTGCTATAGCTCTCTGATATACGTGCGGGGTCCAACAGTAGTACTCGGCCCAATATATTAGGGCACCAACTAAGGAGGCTAGACCATGCCCTTACCCATACTGCCTAACTACCCAGGTACTAGAGATTATCTTCCCAAGTGTTGTTATTGGTGAAACTATAACATTCTGGAGGAAGATCGATTTATCTATGGAGGGCTTCAGGAGATCTAGGTCGATTCGTATACAAGTGTTGTCTGATGCGATACCACTCGAAGGGGTACCAAGATGGGTTACAAGGGTGGCCAAAAGATGTGCGCTTAAGTACCACTTGTATTTCATGCATGTATGAATCCACAACTGTGGGTTTATGCATGTAACGACAGATCTCTGTAGCTTAAAGACACTGGAATACGTCTCCACCCTAAAAAAAAAATAACCCACAATTTTCTGCCGAGGAAGGTGCTCTGATACCACTTGTAATATTCCAGATACAAAAAAGTATGCAGAACAGAAATAAATAGATAGAAATGGCTGATGAATGAAAATATAATCAAAACAACACCACAATAATACCAAAATGATACTAGAAGAGCATCAGAAAGAACACTTTGATTACTGAGAGAAATGTGCACTTGCCTCTTTGAGGGGGAAACCTCTAGCAGAGAAGAGCTCTATTACAATAATATCCAAGAAAAAAGTTCTCATACCATTGAATCCTATTTATACTAAATATGTCTATCAAAAGAACCATCTAGGGGAATATCCTTCTAGAAGCGGAAGCTTCTATTATGTCTTCTTACATTGGACTTATTCTTCCTTATTGCCAGGCCTTATTAATATTGACCTTTATTACATGGAAATATATTATTCTACCTATGTGAGGGGTTAGGTCCCTAACACTTTCCTCAATGTCAAGTTATCTAGGAATCCCACATGCTCCCCCCTATCACCAAGGTATACATCTAGACTTTACTAGTGAAATTTCAAACCCATGGTACACATGCCTAACCAGGTCTTATATTTGTATTCCTATTTACATTCAAATCCATCAATTTTTTTTTCATTGTTGGTATCCCGACACTTATATCGCCATCCTCTCACCTTGTCATTCCTACAACTCTTGATGCTCGCTTCTTGGTAAATATGCAACCAAAAAACAGATCCAATCACACCTAATATATCCATCAGATCCAAGCATCCAAGACATATATCTTTTGCAAACTCTGAGCCAAACTGGCCAAGTGATCCTTCATTGCTCAACTTCAGGCCCTCTACATGCACATGCACCCAAATCCCATGGATTCACCATCAACACACAGCTTGTCCTCTACTATTTAAGTCTCCTATGGCCTTCAATGCCTATGTTATAACCCTAAATTGCACCAAACATGCATAACTTGCATAAGGCCATCTTACTTGCTATTTTTTCCAAGCCATCATTGAACAAATCTTCTAAAAAACCATTTTCTTGAAGATGTACGCACCCTGCACCACTACTGCGTGCATACACACGCTTGCTGCACCATTATAGCCCGCGTACACTCACAAAAAGTGAGAAAAATAAAAATTGCAAAGGGATACGAGATTTTGGGTCGTTACTAATCATTTGACCGCCTATAGCCGGTCACCCAACCGAATACCTAGCTTTTTGGCCTATAAAAGAAGGTGTTGGGGTCCCATTTCAAAAATAAGCACAAGAGCAAAGAAACTCTGCATTTCAATACCCCCCCTTTGCCCCAATATTTTGCAACCACATTGTGAGTTTGAGCCAGAATTCCCTTTTTCAACCCTTTTTCCTCCATTGCAAATCCTTTCCATTTCCCTAGAGATAACTGAAGAGGAGAATAATATGTAGAAGAAATTGGTGCATGGTGAAGAGGATCCCATGACCGAGTTTGAGGAGAAGTTTATAATCTCATATTGTAACTGACTTTGTGAGATTAATATAAAGAAATACTTTTTTCGTCCCGCCAAATGATGTCTTCAATCTTCATGATTTATTTGCATTTTGGTTATGATATCTAACCCACTTATCCATATGTAGAATGCATGCTTGTAGTTTCTTGTTTGTCTTTTGATGAATGCAGGTCAGCCTTGGGAGGAGACTTGTATTCGGGAAAAAACCAAGTGCAAAGGGATCGACACCGGACACAGAGTTTAAGATAGGACTACCAGATCCCTATACTTTGCTTTTTATGTATGATTGTGGGGTAATGTCAGGATAGTTATTAAAAGTAGGAGACTTTAGATGGTTAGCTCTGCCTGCACTTTAGAACCCTAGTGTAGTCCATAGGGGGTTTTCCCACTTACATCATAATTGGTAATTGTACTGGGGAAACCTCTAGAGATTTTAGAGGATATTATTTTTGGGTGCTTTAATTGGTTTAAGTGCCTTTTTTGAGTTTCTATAAGTTTCTGTGTCTTTAAGGGATTCTAGTTTTCAATACCAGTACTCCCTTCATGGTTTGCTTGACTGTTAGTTTTCATTTTTTGAGAATTTATAGAGGTGTATGTGGCTTGTAGTGGGTCTGCACGCGTACATACACGCCCTACCTTTGGATAACCTGTGTACATACGCTGGCTACTGAAGTGTCAGTAGAGTGCCTGTGTTGAGAAACTGATTTTTAAAGAAGAGGCAATCATCCTCTTCCCTGTCAGAAGTCATAATTCTCAGGGGTTTTCTTGATCTAGTCCTGGTCTCTTTTATGGCAGTCTGTATCTTAGGTCTGACCTCAGTTTAGCTTATTCTTTAAAATATTTCTTGTGTTTTTCTATTAGGGTTTCAGACAATTCTGTGAGTCTTTTCTGATTAGCCTGTTAGGTTTGATCAATGATTCCCCGCGATCTGTAGTGGGGACATAAGTCATTTCTTGGTCTTGTCTTGTCTTCACTTTTCCCTTTTGATTGCTTTAGAAGAAAAGAAAAAGAATTCATTTTCAAGTTTCTTATTTTGAAGCATTTTGAAAAAAAATAAAAAAATTCATTTCTTTGTTTGGTAAAAGTGGTTTAGGGTAGTTTCTTTATTTATCAAGGAAAAAGAAAGTTTTCTTAAGTTCTTTAATTGAATACTTAGGAAATTAAGTAGCTTGTAGTCAAGCATAATCTTGTTCTAAGTTTTTGTTTTTAAAGATCTGAGAAAAATAGTTATGAAAAGTTTGGTGAAAGAGTTTAAATTGGCAAATCTTTATTTGTGAAGAAGAAGTAGTTTGTTTTTAGTTTCATTGTATGCTCTTCTCTTTTGTCTCTTAAAGAAAATCACCGGTTTCACTTTCATTCCCTTTGACTTAAGACAACCACTAAAATTAATGCTTAATCAAAATTTATTAGACTTGTGTTTGTAGGGTCCATCAATTTAGTCTAGGCTGGAGCCTTGATTTAGGATTGGAGAGGAAACTCTTCAAGGCTACCAAAACAAACATAAGAGTCTGTGCTAGGGAGTGCTTGAAAGTCCAGAACCGTGAAAGTTATCCGGGAGACCCCTATAACATAGGGGATAAACACGAGGTCACATGTGGAAAGGTAGCAAAGATAACCCCTCCAAATCCGAACCAAGCATAGTGGGGAATGCATATAGAGGGATTATCTTGGGATTCCTTTGATCGCATTTTCCACAGAGCTTCGTGGGTCTCGAATTTGTTCGAGGTCCTCAATCATCTTTCGAAACACTTTCTTTCAATACCCTTGATGGGTTTCAGGCTTGATACCCTGCTCATTTTGGTCCACTCGACTGTCGACTGTACTCGCCTGGTGACTATTCACGCACTGGTAACCTTATTGCATTTATCTTAGTGACTTACATAGGTGACTGCAAGGGTATACCGTGGTACCTAGGGCAGACATCGGGCCACACTTTGCAGAGTATATCTGGAGGGTGTTTCTGTATTCAAGTTTCACTTGCACCGGTAAGTTTCTCTAGTGTTGGTTGGTGTAACTTTTCTTCCAACTAGTTAGTGATCTGCTTGTCTTATATCATTGGAGATTTTTCTAGTGTGTGTTGGTCTTTAACGTTAATAGAAAACCCTAGTGTGTCATTGATCTTCTCACACCATGGAGGATCATGAGCTCTGCCAGTCAAAAAGTCTTCTTGGCCTACCATCGGTTGATCTGGAGCCACGCCCGCCACCGCTAAGGCAAAGACTAGATCAGTAAGGGTATTTTGAGGTGACCGGGCCAGAGGAAACTGTGTCTGACCCACATATGAGAGGAGAACATTTGATTCCAAAGGAACCAACCATTTCTGAACTTGAAGTAGAAGCTCTTGGTCCATAATACCCTCCGATCACCAATCTATCAGCACCCATCATCGTGCAAGTTCACCCTTATGAGCGTCAGGTAGTGTCACAAGTAGTGATGGAGACAAATGCTGCTACTTCTTTAGGGAATCCTCATACTCCCTCTATGACTGTCACTACATGGGGTTTTCTACCTCCTAACCAACCATCGTCGGTCTGGACCATTATGGTCTCAACCGCCTCTATCTTGGGAAATGATCCAATTTTGTCTATGGCGGCGATCACTGCTCCTTTCACCCAGAGTGCGATATGCCCTCCATTCTCATACAGGATGCTTGGATTCGATACAAACTCTGTCCTTTCATACTCCACTCTACAGAATTTAGGTCTAGGGGAAGGGAGCTTGAATGCTCCTCTGCACGGATCCATGGGGGGAATTTCATCTCCCTATAATGCTTTCCCTTATGGAGGGGGTCACATACTTCCTTCGTCCCCTTCGCTCAGTGGTGCTTACCAACACTCCGTCGGGCCGAACGTAAACTATAGTTCGTTTGGAGTAGGTAGTCAAGGACTTCCTTCTTATATCATGCTGGTAGGTTCGACACCATTCTCTTTGTTCAACATGTTTTGTAACAACGCATTCTTTTCAGTTTCCGTATCGATCGGGGCCAACCCCGGTTATGGACAACAAAATCCTATGCAGGGTACTATTCCTGTACAGGGGGGAAAATCAGGAATTCCTTCCTCGCAAGGACCTTGGAATCAGTGGCAGGGATCATTTCCCTAGTTAGGGATGTCTAACGAGGGAAACCCCTTCTATAGCCAATGGAACCCTAGCCAAGGCTCAGGACCTATGCCCGTCGGATCAGCAGGGGGAAACCCTTCCCAAAATCCTTGGAATACAATGCAAGCCCAACCTTCTATGTCCTATTACGGGAGTCAGCCAATGACGTCTCAATAAGTGAAGAGCCCATACACTAGTCACGACCATGGTTATTACCAGAACCTTGACCAACAACCTAAGTTTTCCTGGCAACCTGGTGCCAACCAAACTCCAGGCTCATTTTTCCCTGGTTATAATCAATAACCCAAATTACCATTTATGGCAACTCTGCACTTGTCAGACTTGACAAGGTTATTAAACGACCCCATCTGTCATGATCTGTGTTGGCCTCCTATGCCAACCAAGCTTCCTTCAGACATTCCAAAGTTCGAATATAAACCTAATGAATATCCAGGTGATCATGTGACTACCTTCCATTTATGGTGCTCGCCCAACTCTTTGAGAGATGACTTCATCCAGTTGTGTTTGTTTCAATGCACTCTCATCAGGAGTGCTACAAAATGGTACATTGAGCTCGACTTCTCAAGATACTCTACCTTTGGTGAATTGGAAATGGTTTTCTTAAACCATTTTCAATTACTTGTGAGATACGATGCCGACGCTGACACCAAGTTGCTGGCCAACTTTGAGAAAACAAAGGCGGACCATATCTCAGATCACATATCAGAATGGAGATGCCAAAAGAGTTTGATAAAAGTACCAGTCCCACCAACATTATTGCTTGAGTGGTTCCTTAATTATTTGGTACCTGAGTTATCTAAAGACGTCGCAACGTCGGGGGTCTTTTCATAAGAAGAAATGATAATGAGAGCTCAACAACTAGAGCTGATTTACTCTCAGTCTGGTTTACTTTACGAAGTTTTTCCAGATGCACCATGGTTGATACTTGACAAGATCAGACAGAGATCTTGACCACATGCTAATGGTATTTTTGGTTCAACACAAACGAAGCCCGTTGATTAGCTGTTGAATCAATTACAACAATTGTCAATACAATAGACAACGACCAACCAGACCATAGGTTCGGCTGCTCCTCCTAATCAAACATTGGATGTACACAGTGTGCAATCGAAAAACCTTAAGGCCACCTAGCATCCTGATGGAAAGAAGAAACAAAGAAAGAAGGGTAAGGGGGATAAGAAACCTACCAATAATGTTATCGAGAGAAACATAGAAAAGAAAAAGTCAAAGTATCTATGTAATCTTTGCACGGAAGACCATCCGACTCACCTGTTCCCTCGGCTTGCTGAGGCCCAGAAGTTATTGGCACAACAACAACCTGCCGTGTCAACAAACCCATTTCCACATGGGAAAAATTTAACTCAAGCCTCTTCAAGCGCGGAAGGGGGCAGTCAGGAACCCCCTCCATCTTCGAGTAATCCTTCATCCCCGAATGTGTATATGATGAAAGGTAGCATTGATATAGCAACTAGGACACACGACTATGGAGTTCCAAACACCTCTGAGAAGGGTAAAGAAGTTGAAAACCCATCTCTTCCTCTCCATATTGATAAGACATTGGGAAAAATAATGACAGGCATTCCAAAAGGTGCGTTCAAAAAATATTCCCACAATCCAAATGCAAGGGCCGCCCAGAACTACTATGTGGTGGAGGATTTGTCTCAAACCCCTTGTGCAATGTCCTCTTTGGAGGTCCTCTAGAGTTTCCCTTCCTAGATAAAGTCTCTGTTAGCTGCCTTAGGATCTATTGAGACTTGTAATCCAGGAACTATTATGCTTCATATGACTAACTTAAAACATCGTCTCCCTTACCACATGGCATTTTAGATAGTAGTGGATTACACCACGAAAATTTTTACTCGGAACATTTTCTGCACAGTGGTTGATGAGGGTGCCTCGACATGCGTGATGTCATTGGCGTGTTAGAAGGTCATTAGACAACACATTTTTTCTCTGTCACTTGCTCTTCTTACCACTTTCGACGGTCATTCATTCCGACCACATGGAATCATCCCCTCTTTCCCTGTGCAGTTAGGGGAGAAGACCATGTGTGTCAAGGTTGAAGTGGTCGATGCATCTCTCGACTAAAATATCTTGTTAGGAAGGATTTGGAACTATGATATGAATGCAGTGGTCACTACAGTTTTCTGAGTCTTGTTGTTTCTACACGAGGGCTAGATTGTGTCCATTGATCATTTGTATTTCTCCCATCCTGACCCTTCATCGAGGGCATCTACAGTCCCGATGATTGATAATCCTCAACCTAACATCGCCAATGTAGGCGTTGGTTTGTGCCCACCTTTGATGGGTACTTTCGATTACCTGCCTCCTTCTAGCGATGTTAAGTTCATATCGATGGCCCCCGACCAGTCTAAGGTTGAAATTTTTCAAGTCTCGTTGTTTCGTACAACTTACTTTGATGATCTGTGGACTCTTTGTTCCCCATCAACCATGATGGAAGGGACAGGGCACCATGGCATGGCCATTCCTTTGTCTACGGTAGAGGTCGCGTACTCTATAGTCCAACAAGCTTCCATCGATCCCGATTCGACTCTCGCATAGGAGTTAGATCCAGTTCTCGAGCCTATTTGGGCTCAAGGTTCCCTCACCGATACTAATTATTTAGACTTAGTCTTGCCCTCAGACGAGGTGATTATTGAGGCAATGACTAGTCCGAACAAACCTTGGGACAATCTCCATCACAGATCTTATTTCCTCCCAGAGTTAAGAAGAATTGAAGTAGGTGAATTCACTTTGACTATGAATGGAGATAGGTCTTGTCCTATCAATCCTTTGACTATGCACACAATTTATGATAAAGGAAATATGGCAACCATCATTAAAAAAATACCTATTGATATCTCTAGAACCCCTGGCATCATGGATAATTTCTTTGTCGGAGCAAACTGCTCCCTCGAGGAGATTCAAATCTACAAGGACTTATTTAAAGAATTCCACGACGTGTTTTCTTGGTCTTACAAGGAAATTCCAGGCATAGATTCAAGAATCGTTGAACATGAAATCACGACGTATTCTGATGCTAAGCCGGTCCGACAGAAGCTTCGTCTAGTTAATCCTAAGAAAGCAGCAACTATCAAGGCTAAAGTAGAGAAACTGCTTGAAGCTGGTTTCATCTACCCCATCCAATTGACTCAATGGGTGTCAAATATCGTTCCATTCAACAGAAAATAGGGTATGATTCGCGTATGTATGGACTTCCATGATTTGAACAAGGCCTGTCCAAAGGATAATTTCCCCACGCTGTTTATTGACCAGATAGTCGATGAATGCGTAGGTTGTGTGGTCTTTTCTTTCATGGATGGTTTTTCGGGATACAATCAGATACAGATCAAACCTGAAGACCAACACAAAACCACTTTCATCTGTCTGTGGGGTACATTTGCTTATCAGAAGATTCCTTTTGGCCTGAAAAATGATGGAGATAATTTTTAGCGGGCCATGTCTTTTTCTTTCCACGATATCAAACACATAGTCGAGGCTTATCTAGATGATTTAGAATCACAATCTTGTAAGAGAGATGATCATCCTGCACACCTCTGACTTATCTTTGAGAGATGTCGCTACTACTAGATTTGATTGAATCTAAACAAATGCAGTTTTTGCATGACGTTGGGTCATCTCCTAGGTTTCATAGTTTCGACAACAGGGATCATGGTTGGTCCTCTAAAGGTTGAGGCGATAGTTCAGTTGCCTCCCCCATGCACAATCCCTCAACTTCAGAATTTGTAGGGAAAAGAGAACTTCTTAAGGCATTTTATCGCAAACTATCTCGAGATCACAAAGGGTTTCATGCGTTTACTGAAGAAGGACATTCCTTTTCATTGGGACGAAGCCTCTTAGCGCTCTTTCGAAGTGTTGAAACGTGCCCTCACGTTTGCCCCTATGCTTTGGCCACCCAATTATAATAAAGATTTATTATTGTAGTTGGTCGTTGTGGAGTTGACCATCGGTATGGTCATGGTTCAAGAGAATGATTTTATCGAAGAACACATGATTTATTACCTGAGCCAAGGCCTGGTTGGACCATAAATCAATTATTCCCACGTTGAAAAACTTGTGTTGACAACTTTTCATTCTTTCCATCGGTTTCATCATTCTATCTTGTTTTGCAAGACCATCATCATTACCATTGTGAGTTCGTTTCAATACGTATTGAAACAACGTGTAATTGACGGAAAGATTAGTAGATGGATAGTTATCCTCCAAGAATTTGACTTGGATTTTGTTTCGGCGAAATCCAAAAATTCGTTGGTCTTCGCGTAACTCATCTCGAAACTTCCAGTCAAATTAGGTGATGTTATACCCGAGGAATCGCCTATTAAAGGAGACATGTTTTTAATCACATCTTTGGACCCCTGGTATGGATATGTACTAATCTATCTCCAGACTTTGAAGTGCCCCACCTCCACTTCTCGTGATGAGAGTCTCCATATACGCCATCAGGACAAGAACTATCTCATACTCGAGGACACTCTGTATCGTCGAGGTGTAGATTGCATCCTTTGCCAATGTCTCACTCATGAAGAAGTGGAAATCATGCTTAACGATTGCTACATTGAAGCATGTGGCAGTCATTTGTTTGGGTTGGAAACAACCCAAAATATTCTACGAGCCGATTACTTTTGGCCGACGTTAATCAAAGATTATGTTGAATCGGTCAAGAAGTGCCACCCGTGTCATATCTTCTTTCAGAAGATGAGGGGAGACCCCACTCCCATGTTTCCCATCATCAGATTTGGTCCCTTCACCAAGTGGGGGATTGATTACACTACATGCAACCCCCCTTCAACAAGGGGGCATCGTTATATCATCGTAGTAATAGACTACTTCACGAAGTGGGTCGAAGCTATGCCAACATTTAAAGATGATGGCGAGACATCGGCTCTCTTTTTGTTTAACCAGATAATAGCAAGGTTCGACATCCCAAGAGATATTATCACTGACCATGGTAGTCAATTTCAGAATAAAATGATTTCTGAGTTAATGTCAAAACTTGGGTTGAAGCATGAACATTCGCCACCCTAATACCAACAAGAGAATGGTTAGGTGGAAGCTATGAATAAATCCCTTAAGACTATTTTACAACGAAAGATCAATTCGGTCGAGTCAAATCAACATTTGATGTTGTACTCAACATTATGGGCCTACCAAATGTCTATTAAGACTGCAATCGGTTTCTCACATTTTCAACTCGTTTACGGGCTGGAAGCAGTCTTACCTATAAAGTGCCAGATCCCATCCCTAAAGTTAGAAGTACAGTCATTTCTAGACACTTCACCACTTGAGCAACATTTATTATATCTTGAGAAGCTCGATGAGTAGCATCGAGATGCATCCTTGGCCAAGTAGGCTCACAAAAAAAAAGTCAAGTGTCAGTATGATCGGTCCGTTCGTCCTCGGATTTTCACTGAAGGTGACCTTGTCCTGGTCTATGACCAAGATAAGGATCCCTTGGGGGCAGGCAAGTTCAAACCCATGTGGTTCATACCTTTCATAGTGAAGGAGGTTCTAAAGAAGGGTGCTTATTGTCTGGTGAACTTTGAGGTAAATTCTTTGGCGGAGCCTAGAAATGGGTTGTACTTCAAGAAGTATTACTCATAGGTGGGTCGCCTTGGGTGACTTCTTGTACATATGTATAGTTCTTATACATTTTCCTTTTTAGTTTTTTTGTTTTTGGTTTTATGGATGTGTCATTTTTTATGTCATCTTTTTCATGGTGGCAAATGTCAAGTGAATCAGAGGTGTTCGTTGGGTTTGCGGACAACACTAGTTGACACACTAGGAGGCTTGCTTCCGCAGCTTGGGTCATTTTCACACCTTAGGGCCAATTTCTATCTTCAGGAGGTATTTGTTTAGGCGACGCCACAAAAATTTTTGCCAAATACAGTGTAGTCTTAGAGTTTCTTCGTGACGGTTTGTCGCATGGTATCTCTCACCTATGGGTCTACTTAGATGCTCAACTAGTTGTGTCTCAGTTAAATGGGGTTTGCCACGTTTACAATCCTACTCTACACAGACGATTTCTTGGGGTACGTCTCTTAGAACGAATCTTTGATTACATTACGTATATCCATGTTCCTAGGAGATTGAATCAAATCACAGATACTCTAGCTAATCATTTATTAGATTGGCATATTGCACACATGTAAGCAAAAGCACACACATGCACATGTAAATACATTTGTAAATAAATGAAATCCATAAGACATAAAAACATGTAAATATATATATATATATCAAAAGTATCAGAGTACATAGGTGGGCGCAAGTGCCTCAAAAATATGTATGTCCAGTAATAGTCACGGGGCTTATGCCCTAAAAAATATACAAAAGGTGCCCTTGGCACATTAATAGTCTAGCCTAGCTAAGGGAGAGACCTGTTAACCCTGCCATAGTGAAAAACGACATTTGCTAAACGCTAGAAGAGTTGGAACCAAGTTCGTGGTACCCCAACTACATGAGGTTGCATCGCTGGTGGCAAATCCTTGATCTCTCCCATAGGGACTGCGCGAGTGAGTGAAATGACGCTCCGCTCCACCCATCTTAATACTCTCTCAGCCTATTCGACGGGAGGTCCCCCTGCTACTGCTATTGGTCCGACAACTATGGCTAGTCCTACCTCTGGTTCAGGATGCTGCTTGGTGCTCGAGAAGTATGTTGGACGCACTGGTCCCACATTTGTACATAACAGATACATAGTTGTTATATACTCTGGTACACATAAAAATGATATATATAAAAAGAATTAAAAATTAAGCAACTTTGAAAACAAACATACCTATCTCTCCTCATTCTACTTTTGGAGGTATGGGTACATCAGGATCCCTGGAGAAGTTGATACCGACATAGGGGTAGTCCTCTATGGCCGGAATCTGTCGAGACCACCAATTGAAACATTTATCGTAGAAGCCCTCAATGGTCGTCCCTCCTCCCTGTCGTGAAAGAAACACCACCCATCTACATAATGTTGGGAGGGATACCTCATTCCCTCATACTGTTTCTCATGGACTGAGACTAGGTATCCTCTCGAAGAAGAAAGAACATAAAATAGTCCCGAACCCAAAGTTTTTGTTCTCCTACACCTGACACTCTGTCAATTGTCTCTTCATGCAATCTAGCATGGTTTTTCTCCAGTCGAACACTCATGAATTCAAGAACTGTAATGCACAATGCATGTGTTCCCAGGAAGCTTGATGTAAATCCACATATCCAGTGATATTCCCAATAAGTAAAACTATCACTTTCATTGATAGGTTGGAAATCTTGTGGATCAACACCTGAGAACCCACTTTATCTGTTCCCGCCTCGCAGTGTAGCCCGATTAACTCGGTTATTTTGTGAGGCCTGAGGGAAAAGGTACATAAGTTGACTGGATCCCCTCTCCTCGAGAGACTAGTCAGGAAGTAGATTTCTTCAGTCATTGGATTCAATGACTGCCCCTCGAGCATAAATGCCTTGGTGTTCGGGTGCCAGTAATATACCAAGGCGTTCAATAACCTGGGTTGTGCCCTCATGAGTGGACACTGGAAGTATTTCAAAAAACCGAATTGATCTAATACAATAAGAGAAATAGGGTCTTCTGAGACCAAAGAATCAATTTATTCATGCTCCCTTTCTCTCCAATGAACGCACATTCTGCAAAAAGAACAAGTTCAAAAGAGAGTAAAAAATCGTGCTTTTAAAAAAATTTCCGCAATTTGGAGGGTGTATGCGGGATGTATTGGACACATTCGTGTATGCACATGGGAAGATTTTTTTTCTGCACACGGGCTATCCTAAGACAACCTGCGTACACGTAGGGCAGACCTTTTTTAGAGGTGTGCGGCCCCCCAAAAAATAAATTAAAATGCAAAAGGAAAGTATAGAAATGCAAGAGGAGCTAGTTTGTACTTACTTGGTCCAAGTGGAAGTTCGTTTCGTCCTTTGAAGCTCCCAAAATCAACTCTTTTAGAAAAGGGGTGTTTTTGACTTCTTGGTCAATTCTCAATTTACAATTGTGATAATGAGTTGCTAGCTTCTATTTATAGACTTTTTGGCTCCTTTTTGTCATTTTTTGGACCCCTTTGTCATTTTTTCTCGCTTGAAAATCATTTAGTATGGTTCTTGAGTTTCTTATGGGATGTTAGGATACATGTTACTTTTGGTATTGGATTTTTTTTTGAGAGTTGGGTCATTTTTAAAGGTCCTTTGGTAAAAAAATTGTTTTCCAACTTTTTGCATCTAAGTTAGGTTTCCACCTCCACTTTCTACATCTCGTTGTCTTTTCCTCTTTGCCATAGGATCGACCCCACCGAGTTGTGACACATAATGATATTTGTTTCTTTAGAAGTTCCTTAATTTAGTGGTAGAGCCCGCCTTTACATGGATTCCCTAGTTATATCCTCATTGCTTTTGGCATCCATGCCGTCGTTAATGACTATAGGCTTGGGAGTCCTTATAGTTTTTCCTGATTACAAGTTTGAGCCTCATTTGCATGATTCATCATCACTCTTGACCTCACCCTCGAGACTCCCAAACAATGACGGGTCTTCTTTTAAGCCCTTTTTAGACCCTCTAAACATGAAAATATTGCCGAGTGATCTTGTTGCCCTTGACGCTCGCCAAACTAAAACTTGAAGGCACGTTTGTCCGACGATATTTTACCCCTTTTTCGGTCCGAATGTTGAATTGTATGAACAAAGGTATACCCTAGGATCTTCAATTCTCTAGAAGAGTATTATTAGGTATAATTTTAACCCTTTTTCGGGCCCGAGGGACTGAAATTACAAAAAAGGAACCCCCACGGAGTCCATAGTTAATCTCTTTTCAGACTCCCTAAAATTGAAAAGATGGCCGAGTGACCTTGTTTCTTCACACTTGTTAAATTGGTCCAGAAGAACATCCCTTATGGAGTCCATAGTTAATCTCTTTTCAGACTCCTTAAAAATGAAAATATTGCCAAGTTATCTTGTCTTTATCACACTTGTTAAAATGGTTTTGAATAGACATCTTTTCGGTGCTAGTTTAACCCTTTTTCGAACCGACTAGACTACCTTCGAAAAAGGTACCCCAGTGGAGACCCCTTTTATGCTTTTTCAGACTCTCTAAAAATGAAAAAACGCTGAGCTTACCTTCTTTGGGCTCATTAAAATTACATAGAAGGACATTATCATTGTGTCTTATTAATCGCATTTTCATTCATGTGACTTTGGCCTAATGTCGGCTCCATGTTGCTCTCAACTGAACCATCTGAAGCATGCCTTATACACAAGCCATGTAGCACTTTGCCTTTGTGTCTTGACACCTTGACCCATGGAGGATTTTTCCCGAGTGTCCTTTTTCTGCATATGTCTCCTTGCTTTGAGCATCAGTGTAATCCTTGCACTTGAAACTAGTATGTCTGCAACACTCATTCCTCCTTTGTAACGTAGCATTATTTTATTCTTTTTCAAGATTTCCAAAATTATTGAAAAAGACAAAAAAATCAAATATACCCCAAAATGAGGAAGCGAAACGTATTTTCTTTTTGTTGCCAGCACAATGAGTCGCCCTTGGACAAAGCACATCCTTCCATTTCTTTGTCAAGATCTGGGATTTAATATGACCTTAGGAAGCTGTTCTCGCTACATAGAGTTGTGTCCTCCCCCATTTGGTTATCCTTCCAAACATATGGAGAGTTTGTGTTGCCTCCTGCATCGTGAACTTATGCCAATACCGTGTTTCCTGAGTCTCATCATTTGTTGTGATTTTGTCCAGGGGAAGTTTTACTAAGCTTGAGTCGACCCTTCTACAGTTTGTCTCTTGTCCTCATGCCCGACCACCTCGAAAGACCAATCAAGTCCTTGTTCAAAATCAATGAAGTTTTATGCCTGATCACCGAGATCCTCTTGTCTGTTCCTGACAAGCCGTCGAAGACCTCTGGGTAGTGAAGTCGTACACTGATATTACACTCATACCCAAGTTTTGAATATCTTGAAGTTATTGCTCGAGCTCTGACGGCCTCATCTCCAACCATTGAGCATCATTAGATTCTTAAAAATGGATACTATGCATGTATATATTTTGATTTTGAGATGTAGATCCATTGTGTATTGCTCGCGGCTACACTTTATATAGTTATATGACATGGATATCAAGTGTATTTGATTGGAAACCATGATTTTATTTCATCCTGAGCATGGGTATGCCTGCCTCGGTGAGACAAATTATTATTTTACAGATGGCACCTCCTGAAATCTGGTCTCTGGGCTCACTCGCTTCATACGTCGGTGAATATTTGTAATTTATTTCGGCCATCATATTCTCTTCTGACCTCACACATTAGGGGGCATCTATTATAACCCTAAGTTGCACTAGACATGCATACCTGGCATTAGACCATCTTACTTGCTATCTTTTTGAAGCCATCATTTAACAACTCTTCTAAAAAACCATTTTCTTGAATATGTATGTGCCCTGCACCACTACTACCCACGTACACTCACAAAAAGCACAAAAAATAAAAATTGCAAAGGGATACGAGCTTTTGGGCCGTTACTAATCATTTGACCGCCTATAGTTGGTTACCCAACCAAATACTTAGCTTTTTGGCCTATAAAAGAAGGTGTTGGGGCCCCATTTCAAAAATAATCACAAGAGAAAATAAACTCTGCCCATTTCAATATCCCCCCTTTGCCCCAATATTTTGCAACCACATTGTGAGTTTGAGCTAGAATTTCTTTTTTCAACCCTTTTTCCTCCATTGCAAATCCTTGCCATTTCCCTAGAGAGAACTGAAGAGGAGAAGAATATGTGGAAGCATTTAGTTCATGGCGAAGAGGAGCCTAGGATAGAGTTTGAGGACTAGTTGCCTGTCTCATATTGTAACTGACTTTGTGAGATTAATATAAAGAAATATGTTTTCTATCCTGCCAAATGATGTCTTCAATCTTCATGATTTATTTGAATTTTGGTTATGATATCTAACCCACTAATCCATATGTAGAATGCATGCTTGTATTTTCTTGTTTGTCTTTTGATGAATGCAGGTCATCCTTGGGAGGAGACTTGCAGTCGGGAAACAACCAAGCGCAAAGGGATTGACACCGGACGTGAAGTTTAAGGTAGGACTATCGGATCCCTATACTTTGATTTTTATGTATGATTGTGGGGTAATGTCGGGATAGTTGTTAAAAGTAGGAGACTTTAGACAGTTAGCTCTTCCTGCACTTTAGAACCTTGTAGTCCATAGGGGGTTTTCCTACTTACATAAGTCCTCTAGGGATTTAAACCCTAGCAGGCCAAAGCGGAAATAAAGACAATTTTGGGAAAGAAGGCATGCACGAGGAAAGCGACAGCTAGAAGGAAAAGCAGCACGCGTGCATGCATGGAAGACCTAACGATTTTAGGGTTAGGGTTTTGCAATGTATGGTAATGGATGAAGAGCCAAAAATGTATAAATATAGATACCTAGGTCTCGTAGGAGGAGTGTGGTTGTTGGAGTTGTTAGTTGATTAATATAGAGAGACAAATACGAGGAACAGGTGCTATGTAATATTTTTTTGTATGACCTAATTTTGTAAGCAATTGAGCTATAGAGGACCGAGGAGGGTAGATATTGAGGGTTATATCATAGGTTGAGGAGCTTGGTGCGATCTAATCCACCTCATAATAGATCTTAACCCGACTGAGAAGAGTTGTAAGCGCACGACGCTGGAGTTTCATAACAACTATAATAAAAGAGCTAAGAGCTAGATATTTGTGGATGTAGCCCAGGAGGGGTTGAACCACGGTAACACCTATGTTATGTGATTGAATGAATGTATTTCTTTATTGTCTTCAGTAGATATTGATATGATAAATGAATGATTTGGTATATTTCCTGTGTAATCATAATGGCAATTTATTGCATTAAAAAGTTATAATAGAACTCTTAGTGTATAGTTCTCATATCCCTCACTCAATCCTAGGTTGCAAACACATGATTATTGTAGCCACCCATTAAGAATATCTCGTGTGAGATGACGCAGTGCACCCTGTGTGTTGTGTTGCCTTCTAGTTTACCAGGGGGGGTGATTGTTTTAGAGGCTTTGTTGGAACCCCGAACAGACATGAACCCTGTGTCACTCAACAAAAACTTAGACATGATATATAAGTAACCAATAAATGGTTCTGTTTCCATTGGTAGGAACAATAGAGGATTGAGTAGATGAGATATGTTGAAGATATTTTAAAAGATACGTAAGATTTGTGGGAGGTGTAACAAGAGAATATTAAAGTAGAGAAGAAATAAATGAGCCACTAGAAGGGGATGTTGAGACCATGGAATCCCACAAAAGCAGAGATCGAAAGTTGGATAAGGACAAAAGAGATAGAGTTTTCACATAAATATAAAAGAAAACCTAGAGTAACACCTTGCAAATATCTTGAGAAATACATGTTTACTGATTTGCATGAAGTCTTTTTCTGTGATTTTCCACACTTATTGCAGGAGTGGATACTAAGGTTGAAGGATAACCATGCAACGAACTGGATTCGACAGTTAGAGTGGACTCCGATACATATTAAGAAGTTACAACATGTGAACAACAAATTCACCTGCACAGTAGATTTTTGGCTCGACAATATTGTGGCAGTCTTTATAACAGAGTTTGGAGTAGATACAACAAATACGTACAGTGCAACAAAGCAAGATTTTCTACATGGAAATCGAGGAAGGTACATTAGATCATTGTATACTTCTATCATGATACTACTATACAACAAAGGTGTAATGAAAATGGAGTCAAACAACTAAACTTCCCTGCATACATGGAGGAAGGGGGGAAGCACTCACAGAAAACAGAGAAATGGAAGGAGGAAAGGATAAGGGAAATAAGGAGGAACCCTTGGACCCAATCATGATGGATGACGACCAGATCAAGCAGATCATGGCGACAACTAGAAACATGCGTAACAGAGTACCCTACCAATATAAGGTGAATACCAAGAAGACAACCATACTCGCGAGGGAAGGCTTGGCGAGCGAAGAGGAAGAGGTAGAGGATCTCTGGGCTATGGAGTAGATTGAGGAAATCCTGCACGCAACATATGAGAGGAAGATGAGAGGTCCAAGAACAGGAAGAGAAGGAAACAATCCTATCCATATTAATGTCAGTGTGGAACCCATAAACCCATGTGTGACTATTACACCAAAGCGAACACCACCGTTTAGATAAACAAATTTTGGGAGAAGAAATACAACAAGAAGTACATCTACACAAGGAACAACAACTGGAGGAGCCAGTTTAGGCAACACTAGTCAAGTATCTACACCGCACAGAGGTAGTAGTTGAGTGTTCAGAATGGCAGGACATGATCCCACCATCAATTTACTATAATTTAAAGGAGAAACATCGAAAGACTCAGAGAAACATTTGTTCATTCATGAGAAGATTTGTGAAGCAAAACAAAGCACAAAAGAAGATACTAAACTGGCACAACTAGTGATTACATTAAGGGATCACGCATTGGATTGGTATATGAGTGTAGCTACAAAAAATCCACCAGGGACAACCAGAACAATTTCAGACATCAAGAAACTATTGATAAATGAATTCCAGAAGCCGAGTTCAGAATATCAGTACATGAATGAGATGATTGAAATTATACAAAAACCCGAAGAATCGTTATGGGAAATTGACCAAAGATTCAAGCAACTGAAGGGAAAACTAAAATATATCATGACCTATATGCAACATAGGAACTTGTTCGTCAATTCACTACTACCACAGTTAAAATACCCATTGCGACAACAAAAGTTTCAGATGCAGGCATAGTCTCTGCAGGCAGCCCTGCAACTGGAAGAAAACCAGTATCAAGAAACACATCCAACCATCGAAGAACAGAAGGAGGATTTGAAGAACTTAATGTTCTAGCTAAACCAAAATAAAAGTAAGGACAAACGATAAGTCGTTTGGTGTACTACATGCAGGACGGAAGGGCACCACAAGAATGAATGTCCAACATTCATGCAATATATGGAAACATGAATTCTAAACCTATTACCAACAAGATGACTATGGTGCAGAATCTGTAAGAAACTGGGAAATGATCCATATCACTACCCAATGATGCAGAAATACCAGGCAGCCCCTAAGAGTTCATATTGCAAATTTTGCAAGTCAGTGGGCCACTTTGACAAAGATTGTAAAACTATGGATTTGATACGAGAGAGGACATCGGATGCATATAGAGTGCATGCATAAATTATGTCTGGGAAAGATTCACCACAATTTAATCAAGCTCCAGCCCCATACAACACTGCACAACAACCATATAATACCTCACAACCACAGTACAACACAACGCAACCTCAGTACAATATCGCGCAGTACAATTAGGCATCTCAGTATAATGGTCCGAGAGTAGATTGAGCGGGCTACAGAGGTGGAGGACGAGCGAGAGAAGGTTTTGGAAGAGGTAAAGGACCAGTGGTATGTCACAATTGTAAAAAACTGGGACATTACGCAAGGGAATTTCCACTTCCACCAACAACTTGTATGTATTGTCGTGCATCAGACCATGATATGAAAGAATGTCTAAAATTATTAGTAAAGATCCAGGAAAAGAGGAACCATAACAACCAGAATGTTTAGTGGATTTTAGCTGAAGAGAGGGATGAAGGACGGAACATCAACATAGTTACTTGCGGAGGAGATAAAATAGGAAACGACGCAGTCCGACAAGAACCTATACAACACCAGTGGGTGAAGAAGAACACCAAACGAAGAAAGCAGTTCGACGCGTAGAATGAGAAGGAAATATTTAAGCAAGCCAAACAATATTTTCAGAAGGAAGACATGGTGTCAAATTCAAATATGCAGCAAAGAAAGGAAGCACCACAGTACGATATGCCTCTGTTATTGGATCATACCAACAAAATGAAATCCATGGGACAAGTAAGTACAATCAAAGGATTTTTTCAATCATGTGTAAAAGTATTAAATGATCCATCATCTGTCAAAATATTGCAAACCATATTAGAAATATGTAGTATAGAGATGAAAGGAAAAATAGAACAAAAAACAGTCATTCACCTACATATAAGGAGAAGAACAAGTAGAGAATTCAGACTAAATTCCAACATCGAATATTTTAACATGGGAGATGTCATACTGGATCTAGGATTTGAAGTTAATGTATTACCAAAGAAGACACGAAAATGCATGGGAGAGACCACATTAGGATACTCACCTGTTCAAATGAAACTAGCAAACCAACACAAAGTCCTACCAATTGGTATACTAAAAGGAGTGATAGTAGACCCGGATGGAGTACGCACTAAACAAGATTTTGAAGTGATTTAAATAGTGGACGACACAACACCATATCCAACATTGCTTGGTTTGGATTGGGAGTTTGAAAACCAAAACATAATAAATTTGAAGACAAGAAAAATGACATTTGAGTCAGGTGAATACAAGGTCATCATGCCATTAGACCCATCAGAAGGGGAAAGGTTTGTAGAATCCACTTTCCTAGACTTAGAGGAAATCAATTAGTTGTACAGAACAACTGTGTGCGATGAGGATTACGTAAACCCAACTGCAGATGGAATACTTAGTTGGAGGAGCATTACTTCATGTGCAATAGGCTCAGATATCGGTTTAGAGAATTAGCAACAAAGGCTACACGAAGTTTCCACAAGAATATGTGCACGAATAGACCACGAAGTAAGATGGGTAGGCATGGAGATAAGGGAACCACCTAGTTTCCATAGAATAAACGATCTAGAAGTATTCTTGGCACATTACAAAGATGAAGTTTTAGAGAATCAAAGAATTTTAACAATTGATATAGCACTCAAGGCCACACTTGGAAGATGGTGGGGTGCACACAAAGAGACAATCACAGATTGGTACCAATGTAAGTGGTTACTACGCATAAGGTTTGACACAGAACAGAAAAACAACAAGCAACAGAGGTATGATGGACAGAGTGCACCAGCGGAACACTTGGAGAAGTGAAAAACGTTGTGGAAAATCACACCCCCAGAGCAATGGCCTCATTATTTCATACACACTCTAGAGGGCATATCAACGAACTGGTATACAGACTAGGAACTACGCAAAGGAACTGCAACCTGGATGTTATTGCAACAGAATTTTACAGTTACTTTTTCATTCGAGCATGAAAAACCCAACATATATGGAACCCTTAAATAGATAAGAGGGATAATATTCATCAAGGAACCAGAAGTCGAACTCATAATCGAAGAGAAACAACAAAACAAACAAATAGTCAAAGAACTGTTGTCATGTTATGATGTGCAAGGGGAAGCACCAGATGAAGACGATCCACGTGATATTCATATCGAGGAAGCAGAAGGCGAAAGAGAAGTGGAGGGTCCACCTATAGAATTAGAAGTCATTGTTGCGTTGATCAAGGTAAATAAATTCAACATTGGGATAAATGAGAATCCCAAAATGGCCATCATTGGAGATTACCGGGATGAACAAACAGTAGAAAGCATAACAGAGTTATTGCACAAGTACAACAACCTATTTCCCACAACATTTACAGAGATGAAGGGTATAGCAGGAGAGATAGGAGAAATGAAGATACAACTCAGAGATGAAGCGAGACCGATCAAACAATGACCATCCAAATTGAACCCGATATATAAGCAGAAAGTCAAAGCTAAGATCGACAGGATGCTCGAAGTCGGAATCATAGAACTAGTGGAAGAATTAGAATGGATAAGTCCGATGGTAGTTCAGGAGAAAAAAAAAGGAGGGATAAGGATATACGTCGACTTGAGGAAGTTGAATGATGCATGCCTACATGACCCGTTCCCTACACCTTTCATAGACAAAGTGTTGGAGAACATAGGAGGACATGAAGTTTATTCATTCACTGATGGATTCTCAAGCTACCACCAAATCAAGATAGCACAGGAAGACATATACAAGACCATATTTGCTAAATAATGGGGATCATACTAGTACACAATCATGTCATTTGGATTGAAGAATGCACCGACAATATTTTCCAGAGTAGTCATCGCCGCATTTAAGGAATTGATCCACTCGTTTCTAGAGGTATACTTGGATGATTGAACAATCTATAATTTGTTGAAAGAGTATGTAGAGGTCTTATGACTGATGTTAGAAAGATGTTGATAGTTCCAGATATCATTAAATAAACAAAAAATGTATATTCAGACCATCGTTTGGGATACTACTGGGTGATATAGTATGCAAACAAGGTTTACTAGTAGATCCTGCAAAGATTGAAGTAATTGTTAACTTGCCACCACCAAAAACAGTCTGTCAACTAAGAGAGACATTAGGATACACATGATACTACATAAAGTTTATCAAAGGATATGCACAGATTACCGCGCTAATGGAGAAACTATTAAGAAAAGATACAAAGTTTCAGTGGAATGATGATTGTCAACATGGTTTGGATACGTTGAAAGAAAAGATGGTCATCACGCCAATACTAGTATTTCCAGACTGGGAAAAGACATTCCATGTACATGTAGATGCATCAGCCATAACACTTGGATATATCTTGGCATAGCCATGAGCGGGAGATTTGGATCACCCTATAGCATTTGTGAGAAAAAAGCTATCATAATCAAAACTGAACTATAACACCACATAGAGAGAAGGCCTAGCTATGGTCTACGCATTGCAGAAGTTCATACATTATTTATTGGAAAAACACTTTAATATGTTCACAGATCACTTAGCCCTTAAATACCTAGTCAACAAGCCAGTGTTGGGGGGGAGAATCTGTTGATGGTTAGTACTATTTCAAGAATTTGATTTCGAAGTAATAGTCAAGCCAGGGAAATTGAATGCAGGACATGACCACCTATCAAGGGTCACAAAAGGAGAAGAACCTACGAATTTAGAGGACAACTTCCCGGATGCATAGTTATTTTCAGTCTAGATCACTGATGACTAATTTGAAGATATCATTTAGTACTTGAGTAGAGGTACTGCGCCGCAGGAATATAACACCACACAGAAGAAAAACCTAGTAGTCTGGGCTGCAGACTATCAATTGATTGCAGGATACTTATACAAAATGGGTGCAGATAGCATCTTGTGAAGATATGCGTTAGAACAAGAAATACCAAGAGTTTTAATAGAAGCCCACGAGGGAATAGCAGGAGGACATTACAAAGACAAAGATACCACATAGAAGGTATTGCGCGCAGGACTATGGTGGCCGACCATTCACAGAGATTTGAAGGAGTACTGTCATAGATGCGACATCTGTCAAAGGGTTGGTAAACCCAATAGAATGGACGAGATGCCATTATGAGAACATGTAACATTGCAGGCATTCAATAAATGGGCAATAGACTTTGTGGGACCAATCAACCCACCAAAAAAAAGAACAGGCCTAAGGTACATCATCACCGCGACAACATACCTAATAAGATGGGCAGAAGCAACACCAGTGAAGGATTACAATGAAGAAACAACAACACACTTTCTATTTGAAAAAGTAGTCACTAGATTTGGGTGCCCAATAGTTTTTATGAGCAACCAAGGCACGCAATTCATTAACAACACTATCAATGCTATGACTGAAGAGTTTCAAGTCCATCATTAGAAGAGCACATCATATCACCCACAGGCAAATGGTACAATAGAAGCATTTAAAAAAATCCTTGAGAATGCAATGACAAAGATCTGTAATGTCAACAGGGATGATTGGGACCTCAAAATACCAATAGTATTGTGGGCCTACAGGACTACGTACAAGAAGTTGATAGGGAACACACTGTTTAAACTGGTATATGGCCAAGAAGCAGTGGTTCCATTAGAATATTTGGTACCCAGTTTGCATGTAGCAACAATAACACACATGTTGGAACGAGGCGCAATATAGGAAAGACTAAATCAGTTTATGACCATGGAGGAAGACCGGATCTTGGTAGGATTCCACCAACAAGTTCAGAAAGAAAGGGACAAAGCGTGGCATGACAGACACATCAAGAAGAAAAAATTCAAGGAAGGAGATTTAGTGTTGATGTATGACGAAAAATTCATTCAACATCCAAGAAAACTCAGAATGCACTGGTTAGGACCGTACGAAGTAAAAACTTCCACAGATGGGGGAGTTGTATAGTTGAAAGACTTAGTAGGTGCATAACTCAGAGGGATGATCAATGGGAGCTGAATGAAGCTGTATAAGGACAATCAACCACCCACAACTTGAAAAGTCACTGTGTAGTAAAAAAAAACAAAAAAAAACCAGGATATTAAACAATAACAATGGAGGTACAATGCACTGAAAGGAGAAGGAGAACACATGATTAGAATACAAACTCGATGAGGACAATACCAACAACCAGGTCAAAATGGAAATAGGTCAACGCAACAACCAACTTGTTCGATAAAGTAGCACAACTTTGGACAAATCTAGAAGAGGATCAACAAGTCCAGCAGTGGGACAAGGAAGAAGAAAGGATAAGCACAACTATCCAGGACCTCAACTAGAGGCAAAAGACAATGTCCATCATGGAGCGCATCAAAGGGGCATAGGATATGAAGAAACTGCAGCAGAATTCACCACTGCGCAAACACGGAAAACGGAGCGTCAGGCTCAAATGGAACCTCTCCAAGAGCGAGTAGCAGAATTCATTGCACAGGCAGAGGAAGCCAAGACATATATGGCACAGACCCAGGCAAAGTGCATAGGGTTGATCAGTGACGCGATTGCAGGCCAGACAATAGATGCACTCAAGGAGAAGACTGCACAGGCTCAAACACAAGCATCGGAGCTCAAGGAAAAGTTCCAGGAGATCACTAGGTAGATCGATGAAGCACACAAAGGTTAGGTGGCTCAGGATGAGCCACATTTCAGTGTTGGGGGCCTGTTGGAAGCAGTCCAAAGTGGAAATAAAGGTGATTTTGGGAAAGAATTCATGCACGAGGAAAGCGATAGTTGGAAGGAAAAAAGTCTTGTGCGCATGCATGGAATACCTAATGACGTTAGGGTTAGGGTTTTTGCAATGTATGGTAATCGTTGAAGAGACAAAAATGTATAAATATAGATACCTAGGTCTCGTAGGAGGAGTGCGCTTGTTGGAGTTGTTAGTTTATTAATATAGAGAAGAAAATACGAGGAACAAATGCTATGTAATTTTTGCTGTATGACCTAATTTTGTAAGTAGTTGAGCTAGAGAGGATTGAAGAGGGTACATATTGAGGGTTATATCGTAGGCTGAAGAGCCTGGTGCAATCTAGTCCTCCTCATAATAGATCTTAACCTAACTGAGAAGAGTTGTAAGCACATGACGCTGGAGTTTCAGAACGACTATAATAAAAGAGCTAAGAGCCAGATCTTTGTGGATGTAGCCTAGGAGGGGGTGAACCATTATAACACCTGTGTTATGTGATTGAATGCATGTATTTCTTTATTGTCTTCAATATATATTGATATGCTAAATGATCGAGTTGGTATATTTCCTACGTAATCATAATGAAAGTGTATTGCATTAAAAAGTTATAATAGAACTCTCAGTGTATAATTCTCAGATCCCTCACTCAATCCTAGGCTACAAACACATGAGTATTGTAGCCACCCATTAAGACTATCTCAGGTGAGACGGTGTAGTGCACCTTTTGTGTTGCGTTGCCTTCTGGTTTACCAGGGGGATCGATAGTTTTAGAGGCTTTGTTGGAACCCCGAACAAACATGAACCCTGGGTCACTCAACACAAAATCAGACAAGATATATAAGTAACCAACAACCACTGCATCTTTCTTTTCATCATCATCGACCATTTCTCTGATACCAGTTGTTAGGAAATAAAAATATGAGTGAAAAAAATTAATTGAAATCATAAGAACAACCACACATAAATTACATGATATTTATCCTAGAAAACCCTTGCGGGAAAAACCAGCCAAAAATAGATATGTTATTGTCTTTAGCCAAACCCAACCAAGCCAACCAACCTCCTGGCCCCAACCAAGTGAGCCTTCATCACTCAACACTTGACACATTACAATGGAGTATCAATACCAAGGGTCACCAATACCATGTGCCCAAAACCACCACTTTTGACCTAACAACTTTGACTCTTTCACCTAGTCAAGTTTATCCTAACATTTCCCACTTTAAACTTGACTTTGGGTTTCCCATGACAAAATCCAGCCAAATATCCTGTTGGACACACCTACCAAAATTAGAGGGGGGGGTGAATGAGTGTGGGGCTCTTTTTCCCAAAACTTCCCTCTTGCACAAAACTTATTAGTTAGCATTCAACATTTATTCATTACCCATTGCTTTCATTTATAACCAGTTAGATGTAGGCACATATCAGCAACATATATCAACAATATATCATCAACAAGTCATCATCATAATGGACAGAAATAACACAATATGTATGTACAAATTTTCTTTTTATTACGGACTACAATCCTTGGGGTTTATCAACAACAACTGAATAGAGTACAACTCTACAAGAGAACCAGCTCTATATGAAAGACTCAGCTTACATTCTCAGCACCAACTGAGATGAGGCAACAATCCTCAACAGATATCAATCTATCAACAGGTATGTGACCTTTCAGTAGTGCAGCCCGCGTGTGAACGCGCCCTGGATCACTACAGCCCGCGTGTGAACGCGACTAGTGTATAATGCAACAAGCGTCTGCTTTTGAGCACTTAGGGTTTTTCTTTTCTTTACATGCTCAGATCCTCTGCAACCTGTAATCACTTTCTCTTCTGTCTTCCACTGTCCAAAATGACCCACAACCAGTCACAATACATCCAAGCTCTCCAATAGCTTGCTCATCCTCCACAACAAATCAATATGAATTCTATCTCAATCATGGATAAACAACTAGTATACCATAGCAATCATGTCACTAATGAATTACAAGAGTGTTTCTCACTCCATCCATCAAATCAACCAAATTGAGCCACATCATAGAAGCCATATGATGCAGGAGCATCTCTCACGTCAAGCGAGCCAGCGTGGAAGACGATGGACAACTGGGCAAGCCAGCACAAATTTTGAAATCACCTTGGAAATTGTTGTGCGATCTTAAATGAGCCATTAAGATGAGGCACACTTGTATATTGTAATTGGACCTTGAGCCTTTCACTCTCGTCCTTAGTAGGTAGGAGGCATTTATAGTAGTTAATGCAGGTAGATAGAATTTAATTCTAGATTAGATAGTTTTAGAGCGCAAGAGGGAAATAGGATATAGACACCCTCATTGTGCATTGTAATGTTATTCTGGAAAAGGAAGAGCAAGAGCATGCAGAGAGCTGTGTAAGAACACCCATGTAAAGACATTTGGATTAATAGAAAGAGGTTGATTCAAATTCATGGTTTGTGTTTGTTTTCTGTGTATTGATGTTGAGTGATATGCTCATGAATATTTGCTTCCTGTCATACATTTGCTTTGATATGTTGTGTATATGATTTCATGTTCTAAGTTGAAGTTTGAAAGGAAGAGGGAATGAGTTTCAATTGTTTCTCTATCTGAGCAAGAATTCTTGCAAGGAGTGCAGTCGAAGTGTCCACAAGGAGTGCGTTGACAGAGGGTTCAGATAGGTAGCATTTGTTCTCATTTCCACAGAAGTGCAGTTGGGCATAGGAGCCGTGCAAGGAGTGCACAGGAAAAGTAAAGTCTCAGGGTTGCGAACCTGAGTAAGGTTTGAGAGACTGCTGCTGCAGAAGTGCGCAGAGTCGAAGGTATTCAACACTTGGAAGTGTCTGAGAGTTTCCGTAAGGAGTGTGTGCAAGACTTTTCCCCAAGACTTTGAGTTGGGAGAAAGATCAGGAGGGATAAGGACTTCTAATCCATTTAAGGATAGTGCAGAGAATTTTCAATTGGAAGTGTTAAGAAAGGCGTCGTAATTTTGAGCGTGGCAGAGAAGTTGAGGAAGAACACTCAGATCATTCATAGAAATCATCAAAGGGAAGAGGTCGACGATCATAAATCTGTGGGGAGGATTAGCGAAATCCCACCAGCTGTCAGATCTTCCAGAGAAGCAAGGAGATTACGGTTGCATCCAGAGTTCAAGCTCAGGAGATTGTGGACCGTAGGATCTTCACATAGATACCCGCCAGTCGTTGGATTGACCAGGATTTGCACGGAGTTTAAGCTTCGCGAACGGGAGGAGGAAAGTTCTGACGAGAGGCGTGGCCATCAGGATTTTGGCATTCGTGAAATCAGAATTTTTGCGAGCAAGAGATCAGGAAAATCCATGTTGGAAATCCCATAAATGATTGGAGCCGTCCATCAGTTAGGACACGTGGACGAGATCGAAAGCCCCATCGACATTTCGGTCATCGAGACTCACATAGGTAAGTGGATTGGGTTTATATAATTGGCGAAACCTGAGGGTTTATATGAACTGTCCATCCACTTGGGACGGGTGTCAGAAATCCTAAGGAAGTCAGGGATCGACATTTCGCGAGTCAGGGAGACAAGGAGGGTTTGTATTTCGAAATTGTGAAGTCCGATTTTTCGAAAGGAAAGAGAGTCACGTGTGGGACCCTGTTGACATCATCTCTCCATATCGAGGTATCGGGAATTTCCACGATGAAAACCTCGAAGTGGCGAGGACCGTCCATCCTTGAGGATGTGTGGCATCAATCTCGACTTTCGGAGAAATTCCTAGACATGAGTCATATTGGGGAATCAACTTTCGAGAGATCGGGGAAAGTGGAGGTAAAATCACTTCGACAATTGAAGTTGCAAAACCCCGAGGGAGATCTGGAGCCATAGAGTTTAGTGACCGATCATGGCCATTGATTGTGTTCATGGCGGAAGGGCATCCTAGTGACGTCACATCGGGATTCGGAGAGTCGGGAATCCGGAGGACGAGAGGTCGCCTACATCTCGACATCAGAAACCTAGAAATCCTGAAAGGTGGTAAGACAGAGGTCATGTGAAAAGAGATCGTGTGGACCAAAATCCTAGCCTAGAGGCTGATCAGAGATTATAGTATATCGGGAAAACGAAGATCGGGAGATCAAAAACCAAAGGGTCATGACATTGGGAGTTTGAAAACCCCGAAACCGGATTTTCTATTCTTCTGTTGTAAAGAGAACAGTGACTGGGCCTAGAAGCCGCGAGGAGCAGAAATGACCTATGGGCCAACTATCTGAAGGGGATTCCAGTGGAGAATTGGAGGAGCCACTCCGGCTCAGAAGTTAGAATTAGAACGATCCTTAAGACCAGGAGGTTAGTGTAGGTGCCTTTGCTGAGGCAGAGGGTGTGGCTGCGTCAGTTTGGTATCAGAGCTTGATTCTTGTCTGTATATTTTAGGCAAGGGAGGCATAAGATATAAAGAGTACTCTGATACACTACGTCAGTTTGGTATCAGAGCTTAGGAAATCTTCTTTGCTTTCAATAGCAGGGAAAGGAAGATTCACCATGCCACCGAGGAGAAGAGATAGACAATCACCTGATCCAGAGGAGGAAAGGGAGATGCCCAGAGGAAGGGGTAGACAGGTGCAGAATCCAGAAGTAGAAAGGGATCTTCATAACATATGTGCCAGACTTGTGGACGTGGAGATAAGACAAAAACGCACAACTGATATAGGAGATATCAGTGAGTCCAAAAATGAATATGATGTTGGACATGGAGAAGAAGAAGTCACAGTAGCAGATGCAGCAAATGAACGCTTGCTTAAAGCTGTTGCAAGAATGGGTGCAAAGGCGAAGATGGACATTCCAGTTTATGAGGGAAATCTGGATGCAGAGGAGCTTCTAGAATGGATTAGAGCTCTAGACACATACTTTGACTATGAAGATGTTGAAGAAGACAAGAAGGTCAAGCATGCCATCACGAGATTAAAGGGACATGCCACATTGTGGTGGGATGAACTACANAGTTGAGACAGGATGATTACAAAGATGAAAGAAAAATTCATCCCCAGGGATTATCAGATTAATTTGTTCAAGAGAATGCATAACCTGAGACAGAAGATGATGTCAGTGAAGGAATATACTGAGCAATTTTACAGGCTGAACATCAAGGAAGGTCATCGTGAAAGAAATGATGAAATAGTATCCAGGTATATGAATGGCCTGAGATATGAGATTCAGGATGAGATGAGAATGGTAACCATCTGGACGGTGGAAGATGCTTATCAGATGGCTCTGAGAGCAGAAGAGAAGCTGAGCCGAAAGCAGAGTCAGAGGGGTCGAGGCAGGAGTCAGATCAGAGGCAAATCAGTTGCCCAGGATAAGTGTCAGAAGCCCAAGGAGGAATGGAAGAAACCTTAGACTCGTACAGAGAGAGGTGGAACCTCATGGTGAGGGAAACAATATGCTGAATAGAGAAGGAAACATTCTGAGCAGAGAGGAGATTATGCTGACAGTAACAATTTTCCTTGTACTAGAGGAAGAGGAAGATGAAGAGGTGGAGTAATCACATGCTTCACATGTGGAAAGAATGGACACAAGTCTTATGAATGTCTAGATAAAAAGAAAGAGGGTGGAGAGACTCACATCGCCGAGGCATAGGGGCGAAATGTTGAGGCAGAAGACGCTGAAGGTGAAAGATTGCTGATGATGCGAAAAGTCCTTTTGACACCTGAGAAGGAGGTGGAGAGTTCAGTCCAAAGGAATAGACTTTTTATGACTGCTTACAAAACCAAGGACAGGGTATGCAAGGTTATCGTGGACAGTGGTAGCACGGATAATCTCGTATCTACAGAGATGGTAGAGAAGCTGGAGCTGGAGATGAATGAACATCCGAGTCCATATAGAGTTTCATGGCTACAAAAAGGACATCAGGTAAATGTCACTAAACAGTGTTTGGTTGAATTTAAGATAGGAGGGTATAATGATAAGATATTATGTGATGTTATTCCCATGGATGTTTTTCATCCATGACAGGAATGTGATTCATGATGGGAGAATGAACACATACACCCTAGAGAAGAATGGGAGGACACACATGTTGCTTCCAATCAAGGATAAGGAAGTGAAACTGGAAGTAAGCAACACTGTACTTCTCATGAGTGGGAAGGAACTTCTTACAGAGGTTAAGAAGAAGGAAGATCCACAGTTCATTGTGGTCAAAAAGCCTAGAATTGTTTTGACCAGCACACGAGGGGATGATTTACCAGAGGAGGTTCAAGAACTGCTGGAAGAGTTTGCTAACATGTAGTGGACGAATTACCTCGTTTGTTGCCACCGATCAGAAGTGTGAGTCACCATATTGATCTCATACCAGGAGCTAGTTTGCCAAATAAAGCCGCATACAGGTTGATTCTGCAAGAGAATGAAGAGGTAAAAAGACAAGTCCAGGATTTGTTGGACAAAGGTTTGGTCAGGGAAAGCTTGAGTCCATGTGCTATTCCAACAGTACTCATTCCGAAGAAAGACGGAGGCTGGAGGATGTGCACTGATTCAAGAGCCATTAACAAGATAACCATCAGGTACAGATTTCCATTGTCGAGGATGGATGATTTGATGGATTGCTTAAGTGGAGCCAAATATTTTTCAAAGATTGATTTGAAAAGTGGTTATCACCAGATTCGCATGAGAGAGGGTGATGAATGGAAGACCGCATTCAAATTCAATGAAGGGTTGTATGAGTGGCTTGTTATGCTGTTTGGCTTAAAAAATGTGCTGAGTACCTTCATGAGGTTGATGAACGAAGTCCTGAGGGAGTTCATAGAAAATTTTTTCATTTTGTATTTAGATGACATACTGGTTTACATCAAGACAATGACAGAGCATCTGAAACACTTGGCTATTGTGATGAAGAGACTACAGCAGGAGAAGCTGTTGATAAACACGAAGAAGTCCTCATTCATGAAGACAGAGCTCATTTACTTGGGATTTGTTATTTCGGCAAATGAGTTGAAGATGGATCTAGATAAGGTGGAGGTAATCAAGAATTGGCCATCACCGAAGAACATATTTGAGGTGAGAATTTTTCACGGATTGGCTAGTTTCTACCGGAAATTCATCAGGAATTTTAGTGGAATTAGTGCAGCAATGATGAAAACAGTGAAGAAAAGACACAAGTCTTTTCACTGGACAGAGGAAGCTGAGAAGATTTTTAATCTGTTGAAGAGGAAGATCACGGAACAACCAATTTTGGTGTTGTCGGATTTCCAGAAAACATTTCAAGTGAAATGCGATGCAAGTGGATTTGTGGTAGGGGAAGTCTTAAGTCAAGAAGACAGGCCGATAGCGTATTTCAGCGAGAAGTTGAATGAGGCAAAGTTGAAATATTCCACTTATGATAATGAATTTTATGTTATCATATAGGCACTGAAGAAATGGAGGCATTAATTGATACCGAAAGAGTTTGTCTTGTACAGTGATAATCATGCACTATAGTTTGTGACCCAACAGGAAAAGTTGAATCAGAAACACGTCAAATGGGTTGAATATATGAAAATTTTCACTTTTGTGATTAAACACATTTCTGGTACTGCTAACAAAGTTGTTGATGCTTTGAGCAGGAAGTGTTTGTTGTTGCAGGAGTTCAAAGTCAAAACATTGGGTTTTGATGATCTCAGGAACATGTACGCCGATGATCAGGATTTTAAGGATGTGTATGAAGCAGTTGAGAATCCAATTCTCAGAGAAAGAAGCCCGTGGATAGAGTATATGATCTAGGAAGGGTTACTGTTCAGAGGTAATCAATTGTGTATTCCAAAATACTCCATGAGGGAGAATCTGCTGAAGGAGAAACACAATGGAGGATTGATAGGGCACTTTGGTCATGACAAGACGTTCGCAAAGCTGAATGAATCATATTTTTGGCCGGGAATGTGAGCATACTTCAAGAGATTCGTAGATAGATGCAGAATTTGCCAGCATTTGAAGGGAAGAAAGAAAAATGCAGGGTTTTATCAACCATTTCCCATACCGGAGAGGTCGCGGGATGTGATTAGCATGGATTTTGTATTGGGGTTGCCAAGAACACAAAGAGGTTATGATTCAATCTTTGTGGTGGTGGATAGATTTTCTAAAATGGCACACTTCATTCCATATCAGAAAACCAGTGACACAACTCACATTGTGAACCTGTTTTTCAAAGAAGTCATTTGACTTCGCGGCTTACCAAGGAGTATATTTTCGGATAGAGATACGAAGTTCATAGGGCACTTCTGGAGGACCTTATGGAAGAAGCTGGGAACTAACTTGTTGTTTAGTTCAGCTTATCATCCTCAAACGGATGGACAGACAAAAGTGGTGAACAAAAGTCTAGGAGACTTACTGAGAATATTGGTGGCAGAGCACCACAGCCAGTGGGACAACATATCACCACAGGCAGAGTTCGCTTATAATGACTTTTTAAACATAAGAATAGGGAAAAGTCCATTTCAGGTTGTTTATGGCATGCATCCGAGAGGAATTTCTGAACTGAGGGATTCAGAACAGACCGCGACTAGGAGCGCTAGTGCAGAGGAATTCACAAAGGCGATGAAGGAACTTCACAGTCAGGTGAAGGATTGATTGCAGAATTCAAGTCAGGAGTATAAGCGAAGAGAAGATCAACATAGAAGACAAGTTCAGTTTGAGGTTGGTGATCTGGTTCTGGCACATTTGAGAAAAGAAATCTTCCCGAGAGGAACATATAATAAGTTGAAGATGAAGAAAATCGGGCCATGTAGGGTCTTGAAGAAATTTGGGGCAAATGCTTATGAGATTGAATTACCTGATGAGATCGGAATTTCTCCGATATTCAATATCTCAAATTTGTACCCATACAAAGCTAAGGAAGCAAGAACAAGTGATGAACAGTCAGAGGTTCAGTGGAAAAAACAGATGCCAGTTGCAGAGAAGCCACAAATCGAAAGCATACTAGACAAAAGAATTGGCAAGAAGACCAGAAGGAAAGAATACTTCGAATATTTGGTCAAGTGGAAGGGCCATCCAGTTGAAGATGCCAGCTGGGAGGATGAAGCAGAGATTCTGAAGCATGGATAGACCGTGCAGGAGATCATGGACAGGAGCCCATGAAATTTTTCAAGCGAGGGAGTATGATGCAAGAGCATCTCCCACGTCAAGCGAGCCAACATGGAAGACGATGGACAGCTGGACAAGCCAGCACAAATTTTGAAATCACCTTGGAAATTGTTGCGTGATCTTAAATGAGCCATTAAGATGAGGCACACTTGTATATTGTAATTGGACCTTGAGCCTTTCGCTCTCGTCCTTATTAGGTAGGAGGCATTTATAGTAGTTAATGCAGGTAGATAGAATTTAATTCTAGATTAGATAGTTTTAGAGCGCAAGAGGAAAATGGGATATAGACACCCTCATTGTGCATTGTAACGTTATTCTGGAAAAGGAAGAGCAAGAGCATGTAGAGAGATGTGTAAGAACACCCCTGTACAGACATTTGGATTAATAGAAAGAGGTTGATTCAAATTCATGTTTTGTGTTTGTTTTCTGTGTATTGATGTTGAGTGATATGCTCATGAATATTTGCTTCCTGTCATACATTTGCTTTGATATGATGTGTATATGATTTCATGTTCTAAGTTGAAGTCTAAAAGAAAGAGGGAATGAGTTTCAATTGTTTCTCTATCTGAGCAAGAATTCCTGCAAGGAGTACAGTCGAAGTGTCCGCAAGGAGTGCGTTGACAGAGGGTTCATATAGGTAGCATTTGTTCTCATTTCCGCATAAGTGCAGTTGGGCACAGGAGCCGGGCAAGGAGTGCGCAGGCAAAGTAAAGTATCAAGGTTGCGAACCTGAGTAACGTTTGAGAGACTGTTGCTGCAGGAGTGTGCAAAGTCGAAGATATTCAGCACTTGGAAGTGTCTGAGAGTTGCTGCAAGGAGTGCGTGCGGGACTTTTCCCTAAGACTTTGAGTTGGGAGAAAGATCAGTAGGGATAAGGCCTTCTAATCAATTTAAGGATAGTGCAGAGAAGTTTCAATTGGAAGTGTTAAGAAAGGCGTCGTAAGTTTGTGCGTGGAGGAGAAGTTGAGGAAGAACACTCAGATCATTCATAGAAATCATCAAAGGGAAGAGGCCGACGGTCAGAAATCTGTGGGGAGGATTAGCAAAATCCCACCAGCCGTCAGATCTGCTAGAGAAGAGAGGAGGTTACGGTTGTTACCGGAGTTCAAGCTCAGGAGATTTTGGACTGTAGGATCTTCACATATATACCCGCCAGCCGTTGGATTGACCAAGAGTTGCACGGAGTTTAAGCTTCGCGAACGGGAGGAGGAAAGTTCCGACGAGAGGCGTGGCCATCGGGATTTCGACATTCGCGAAATTGGAAGTTCTGCGAGCAAGAGATTGGGAAAATCCATGTTGGAAATCCCGTAAACGATCGGAGCCATCCATTAGTTGGGACACATGGACCAGATCGGAAGCCCCATCAACATTTCGGTCATCGGGACTCACATAGGTAAGTGGATTGGGTTTATATAATTGGCGAAACCTGAGGGTTGATATGAACCATCCATCCACTTGGGACGCATGTCAGAAATCCGAAGGAAGTCGGGGATTGGCATTTCGCGAGTTAGGGAGACAAGGAGGGCTTGTATTTTGAAATCGCGAAGTCCGATTTTTTGAAAGGAAAGAGAGTCCCGTGTGGGACCCTGTTGACGTCATCTCTCTATAGCGAGGTATCGGGAATTTCCATGGTGAAAACTCTGAAGTGGCGAGGACCGTCCATCCTTGAGGACATGTGGCATCAATCTTGACTTTCGTAGAAATTCCTAGAGAGGAGTCATATCGGGGAATCGTCTTTCGAGAGATCAGGGAAAGTGGAGGTAAAAGCACTTCGACAATTGAAGTTGCGAAACCCTGAGGGAGATCTGGAGCCATTGATTTTGGTGACCGATCACGACCGTTGATTGTGTTCATGGTGGAAGTGCATCCTAGTGACGTCACATTGAGATTCAGAGAGTCGGGAATCCGGAGGACGAGAGGTCGCCTACATCTCGACATCAGAAACCCCGAAATCTCGAAAGGTGGTAAGACGGAGGTCATGTGAAAAGAGGTCGTGTGGACCATGAGCCTAGCCCAGAGGCTGATCGAATATTATAGTATATCGGGAAAACGGAGATCGGGATATTGGAAACCAAAGGGTCATGACATCGGGAGATTGAAAACCCCGAAACCTAATTTTCTATTCTTCGGTCATAAAGAGAATAGTGACCAGGCCTAGAAGCTGTGAGGAGAAGAAAAGACCTGTGGGTGAACTATCTAAAGGGGATTCCAGTGGAGAATCAGAGGAGCCACTCCGGCTCAGAAGTTAGAATTAGAATGATCCTTAAGACTGGGAGATCAGTGTAGGGGCCTTTGCTGAGGCAGAGGGTGTGGCTGTGTCACCATACCAAGAATGCCCTAAGCATTTATGCAAGATACCAGATATATAAAATATGCAGAACAGAAATAAAATGCTTGAAATGGCAGAATAACAGTAAAATATCCAGCATAATCTTCACAATACACAAAAATGATATAACAATAGCAATAGAAATAACACTTTGATTCAGAAATCAATGTTCACAGGCCTCTTCGAGGGGGCAACCTCCAATCAAGAAACGCTCTGTTACAATAATCTCTAAGCTAGGGTTATCATACCCTCGACCCTTATTTATACTAAATATGTCTATTAAGAGAAGCATCTAGAGGAAGATCCTTCTAGAAGCGGAAGCTTCTATTAGGTTTTCTTACATCCGCCTTATTCTATTTTATTGAAAGGCCTTATTAATATTGACCTTTATTACATCTGAATACATGGATCTACCTATGTGCGGGTTAGGACCTTAACATGTCCACCCCCTTAAAAACAACCTTGTCCTCAAGGCTTGAGATGTGGAAACTGCTACAAAATGGTAGTTGGTTCCCAAGTGGCATCTGATGGAGTCATATCTTTCCACTGTACTAGCACTTCCTTGATGGTTCTCTGACGCAGGCGATGCTCACGCTGGTCCAAAACTGCTTCTAGCTGTAGCCAAATGGATCCTTCTTCAACTAACTCTGGAAGGTTGGTTTAAATTTGGCACCTGGTTCCAATCACCTTCTTCAAGCATGAAACATGAAAAATAGGATGTAGCTTCCACTGACTAGGCAGAGCTAACTGATATGCGACTTGTCCCACACACTTGAGAACTGTGTAAGGGACATAAAATTTGGGTTCTATCTTCTGACAATGCTCGGCCTTGAGGGAATTTTGCTTATATGGTTGCAGTCTCAGAAACACCTGATCCCCTTCTGCAAATTGACGTTCAGAGAAACCTTGATCTGCTTGCTGCTTCATTCTATTCTGTGCCATGAGCAAGTTCTCTTTAAGGGTACGAAGGATATCCTCTCAGACTGTAAGTGTTTGACCAACCGCCTGGACCTTCGAGGTACCCGGTAAGTATGAGAGAACTGAAGGTGGCTTCTATCCATATACTGCTTCCAAAGGAGTCATGTGAGTGGCTGTATGGTATGTAGTGTTGTACCACCATTCGACGAGGGGTAACCATTGAGCCCACTGGTGTTGTTTTTCAGAGGCAAAGCACCTCAGATATGATTCCAAACACTTGTTGAAAACTTCTGTTTGACCATCCGTCTGGGGATGATAAGCTGAGAAGAGATGCAATTATGTGCCTTGTAGCTTAAACAACTCTTGCCAAAAATTTCTTGTGAAATTTGGGTCTCGATCGAAAACAATAGAGTGCGGCATGCCATGAAGCTTGAAGACCTGGTCCATGAAAATTTGAGCCACTGTGGATGCAGTAAATGGGTGGGGAAGAGCGCAAAAATGAGCATACTTGGAAAGGCGATCCACCACC
>ML783491.1:106872-117598 GCA_009831015.1 Picea engelmannii | reverse complement strand
CATCCATTTGTGCACCTTATCAACCATGATAAGACACTAATGATTCATCTTTGCATCGATTGGTTTCCACTTGGACATATATTATTCTCATCAAGGGCATCATATCAATCAATTACTTGACATCAATCAATGACATCAATCAAGCCATACCATTTACATATGATCCAACAATCTCCCAAATAATCAAACCATTGGCATCATTGACAAACCATTGGCATCAATGACAACATGATCCAACATATCCCTCAAAAGGGAATCTCACATGCCTCCCCTATCACCTAGGTCTATGTCTATACTTTACCAGTGAAATTTCAAACCCGAGGTACTCATAGGTCTTATAGTCGTATGCCCATTTAAATTCACTTCAATCATTTTTTTTCATTGTTGTTATCTCGACACTTATGCCACCGTCGTCTTTCCTTGTCATTCCTCGTCTTATTACCCCCCACACATCGGTGAAAATAAAATCCAATCCCAAATTTTGCACCAGGTAATTATGGATCATCATCCAGACACACTTCCAATCTCTAAAACTGGTGCCATCATGCAAGATAATTATCTAGTGATTTTCCTTTTCCACCACTACCACAACCATCATTATATCCTCCACTGCCTTTAACCTTCTCCAATTTCTCACTCGTTCACAGAATATTCTTCTAGGCGGGTAATCCATGCACTGCTTCTTGTGGGATTTCTTCCGTTAAAACCCTAGCTTTGTGCTTGGGGCGCTCCATATTTATTCATCATCAAATCACTCTCACAAGAGAGTCCAAGTTTTCCTTGATATGATACTACATGAAAGCTCTAATACTAGTTGTTAGGAAATAAACATGCGAGAGAGTAAAAAATAACAATAACATAACAATTACACACATAAATCACATAATATTTATCCTAAAAACACCTTACAGGAAAAACAAACCAACAATAGATATATTATTTCCCTTTACCAAACCAAACCAAGCCATCCAATCTCCTAGCCTCGACCAAGTGAACCTTCAACGCTCAACTCTTAACACATTACAATGGAGTATCACCATCCTTTAATAGGATTTCATTACATGCAATCCACGGGACCAATACCATGGGTCACCAATACCATGTTCGTGAAACCACCACTGTTGAGATAACAACTTTAACTATTTTTCCAAGTCAAGTTTATCCTAACATTCCCCCCTTTAGTTTGACTTGGGGTTTCCCATGACCATATGGAGTTTCAAAGTGTCTCCATATCTTTGAATCTTGACGATAATGATGATGGTAGTTAAAATCCTTTAATCCTTCTATTATTTGGGCCATTTTCCTTAAGCCCTTGGACTTCCACATTTTCTATTTTATTTGAAACAAGTTGTTCATTTTTTTCCTCCATTTCACGGGATTTGAAGGGTTTTCTGTCGACGATCCTACGGTCATTTCTTGTTCTTGTTGTTGGTAGCCATCTTGAGAGTTGTGAAATTCAATGTCTCTTTTACCGAACTCTTTTTCATAGCCCAAGGATATCTTGGAGAGTATGCTATCCCATGATGGCCTAGATAGATCCCATGAAGGCCTACTCAACTGATCAAGGACGTTGTGTCTTACAAAATATCTCTAACACCTTAGTTTTGATCCTCAAATTAGCAACGTATAAATGTGTATATGATTAAAGGATGAGATCCAAATGATGTAATATGTAAATATTGTATATTGATAATAAAATATGTACAATAACTCTACATTAAGAAGGACAAAAACACTAAAGCTATGATTCCACAAGAGAGGAAAGAAAAGGGGCTTAGGGAGCTCAAAGGGGCGAAAGCCAAATAATATTATTTGATCATGTCTTGGATATCATTATTCTTCCTAGAGGTTGTCTTAGAGTTAGGCTGCCATATTGTGACTACACTAGAATGATGGGTATGGATATTATGAGAACTATTGAGAATTGTGCCATGTTCATGAGAAAATAATCTAACCGAGTAAACTAATTACAATTGAAAATTTATGGAGTTCTCAACAAATATATTTCCTTGCTGACCTACATTAGAGTCCTGGAGGGAATTGGGATAGCTCGAGGGACTGCGTGGTAGAGAAGGGATCACATTCCTTAGTTTGTGTAGGTTGAAGGGGAAAGGGAGTTGGAAGATTGGAATTGTTGTGAGAGTTTATAACTTCTGATTTCTAGAAAAAATGTGATGTGTGAGAGGACTAGATCCAGCCATAGTAGAAACTATTCCTTTTGAATCATAACCTCAACTTGGGGGTGGCTCGTTGCAGAGAGACTAAGTGCAATAGTGAGCATATGGTTGGGTGGAACATTCGTCATGGTTAATTGATTAATATGTTGAATTTAATGTTGTTATGTCATTAATTGAATGTTTTTCCATTGCATGCATGAGTCTACATTTGTACTTATGGTATTATTGTTAATTGTAAAGAATGATTATGTTTTTATGAGCTTCCTTGGTCATGTTTGTTAATTTTTCATTAACCCAACACCCGACAGTTAATTCCAAATAAATTACTTCTGTTAATCTATTGGATAAAAGCACAAATGAGTTTTTAATAGAACATTACAATGAAAGCAAAAATAAGGAAACCATACACAAAGTACACATGTAATTTATGGTAAAATACCCATGGAAAAACCCTAAGGGAAAACCAATACCTTGTTGATTTTATTGATATAAAATCTGGGCTCCCATCCCGAGATAATGGCTCACTCGAGGAATAAAAATCGACAAAATAGCCTAGCCTATCACACCTGGCTAGCCTTTGTTGCCCCTTTGGTCCTTTACTCAGACCCTACCCATTCACACTTGGATAAAAGTCCTTCTCCACCCAATCAATGAAATCTTGTTATCTCACTCTATGTGTGTCTCCTCCTCTCACTTACATTGCCTTTTATAATCTTGATTTTACCCTAAATCCAAAATCCTAGATATCCAAAGTGATCAATGGTTGAGATTATATATCACCATCACTTTAGATCTAATAGCTAGGATTTAATTTAATTCACTAATACCAAATACTTAGACATTTAATTAAATTAAACTCCACTAATTACAAAAGGCATTCACTTTAGTAATCACTTTATTAGAGTGAATCTCCTAAGTCTTGAGAGACATTAAGGGAAAATTCTACATGTTAGACACAAAACCGATGTGGAAGTACCTCTCTGGTGCTAAAAACATTAACAATGTTTACATGCATTAATTTATTAATAGTAGGAGAGAGAGGATTATGGTATCATAGAAAAACAAAAGAAGTGGACTTTTTATTTTTATTTTTAAGAAGTACATCATATCCTCAACGGTTTACATTGAGTACTGGGTAGGTTACAGAGTGGTGTAAGAGAAAAATATAAAGTTGGGGGGAGGGATTTTGAGATACCCCACTATCCCAATATTGTATATAGGTGGTTGGGCACACTATAAAATCCCACAATATTATAGAGCCTCAATGTAAAGGAAGGAATCTTTTGGGACACTATAAATATGACATCAATACTTCTAACAAGAGATTTCTTTCTTGATGCTATGATAGTCTATACTTTGACCTTTGACCTTAACTAATTAATTCTTTGTTTGAAAGAGGTGCAAAATTATAAACTATCAGTAAAACAAGGTAATTGCTGAATTATTGTTTATAACAATGTGTATGGTGAGACATGGTAAACCGTTTCCTCTTCTCCATCCAATTGATGATGACTCCTATGATCAAATTAATCTCTACATAAGCATTATACTATGCCCTGATGATTTCTTTTGGGTTTCATTCTTATCCTAAGAACAATGAATGCTATTGAGAATAAGGTTGACACGTGTAAAAACCCAATGCCACACCACCTAGGCCAAATTCCAAAAGTGACATCACACCTATATACGAATACACACACACACACACACACACACACACACACACACACACACACACACACACACGATAGGTGTCCCCCCTATTGGAATCACTTGATTAATCATCCTTTTAATTACAAAATTTGATGTGATGGCCATGAATTGAAGATGCTAGCATATTCTTCATCTTACACTCAAATCAATGAATGAGATTTGCATAATTAACTCTCTTGAATTTATCAATTCATCCATTAACCATGTTTAATTTTTCATGTTTACATAACATGATTAATAAATTACTAGGTCAACTTAAATCAATTGCCACGAACCATAATTTAGCAAATCCAGAGAAGATTACTTTAGTTTTAACATTTACATTTACATAAAAATTTTACATTTTACAATGATGCCACGTGTAATTATATAAAGTATTAGCATGGGGTGTAGAGAGAAGTAGAGAGAAGCCATTTAAGTTTTAATTTTTACTTTTTTACCACTCAACGCTTTCATAAATTTTAACGCCATGTGTTACGAGGAAAATTTTATGTATCCACCTTTTTCATAAATTTTAATGCCATGTGAGGAAACATTTATGTATCCTCCATTTCAATATGAGAGGAGAACGATGGAGAGAAACCATTTAAGGTTTACTTTTTAAATTTTTTACTAATGGGAGGTTTCATACATTTTAACGCCATGGGTTACCAAGAAAAATTTATGTATCCACCCATTTCATAACCCTTTCAATATGAGAGGAGAGCGAGGGAGAGGAGTGTATTAGCCTATTTTTTTAAAATTTTTAGAAATCGGCGGTTTTATAAATTCTATTGATAGTGCCACCAATTCTAATGCCATGTCGAGGAAGAATTTACTGTATCCTCCCTTTCACTATGCTAAGAGAGCCAGGGAGATGAGTGGATTAGTTGGTCTAGATTGTGTCCACGTGTAGTAACTTTTCAAAGGCGTGGGAACAATTTAATTTTGCGTAGATTTCCATGACCTGACAAGAAGGGAAGTGGGAAAAAATATAGCATACCAATCATGAGGATATTAATATGAGAAAATAGGTGACAATTTCATTTTGTACATGCTGTTACATATCAAAAGAGGAGAGAGGACACAATTGTTGATTGCTAACACAACTATTGTGCATCAAGAAAAGACACAGGAGGTTGATCAGGAATTGTCACTGACAAAGAGTGCAAACACATTGAGGTATGCTGATATCTGTTTACTCTGAAATTGATATGATTACTGCATTTACATTTACTTTTTTTTTTTAACAGAAACTGGGTAAATATATATTAAAAAACTGCGAAGAAACGCAGGAAGAGTACATAGTCTGTGTTATAGAAGTTTCAAAATTCAAAATTTACTCCCATGAATTATCCAAGAAGGAAATGAAGAGCAGGGATAGTACTTACTAAAATGCTAAATCCTATTTGAGTTGCTATGGTGAAAACCATTCAAAACGATCCTAGTAATAACATGAAAAAACACTGCATACACTTAAATTTTGGTATGGTCTGGTGCAGGGAAGTTTTCCTCTGTTGGAGGCCGTACGTTGAGGTCCAGTCATGGGCATGGTCCTGGCGAGGAGGACTCATTTGAGATGAAGGTGTTAGGGGAGGGTGTGGGCAACGCAGGTCCAACCACGAATTAGAGTGCCTTTATCTTTTGTCTTAGCGCTTCACACTCATCCCCATTTCTTTGTTGTTCATTCCTATGCTGGATGGTAATCTCTGTGATGTATAAAACTTGTGTAGAAAGAGACCTGAGCTGCAATTGAAGAGTCTGGATCGTTCTTATCTGCTCGTCATTCTCTTCCACTGGAACTGTTCTTGGTGGTTTCCTGTTCATCTTGCCTAAATTCCTTGCTGTATATGGCTATAATACCCAGGTATCAGTGCGCTTATGAGGAGTAGACACAGCTCGGTTCTTCGCAGGGATGATATTTCCAGCAAGATGAGCCACTCCTATTATAATATGCTCCCTCATCCTTGATTGATTCAGGGAACTTAACCAATTTCCCAGGATTTTCCATGACTTGAAGCCATGATCGTTTCTGATGCTGGGATCCTTCAGCTTGCCTAAACTTAATGCACAGTAGGCTTTGGACGTCATGTTGAATAGGCTCACCTCACTCCATTTTTCGCTTCCACGCACAGGAGTTGTCCAAGGTATGTCAAAAATACTTCCCAAGTCATGGGAGGGATAGATAAGGTGCCACAGGACACACATTGAAGTGAAGGAGTGGGTGCCAAGGTGTCAAGAGGTAAGGTGGGGCAAGTGGAGGGGGATGCAAATACACGTGCTGAGGTGAGGGGGAGGGTGGATAGGTTTTGAAGGAAGGGCTTTGATACCAGACGAAAAAATGACCCAGATCATGGCCCAATTCACCACCATGTCCCAGATGAAGTGCTGAGTGGGAAGAGGAGCTGATTGATAGAATTCTAAAGTCATGGGATGGGCATGTAGAGGGTAAGTCCGTTAACCACTAAATATCCTTTCTCCAGATCAATTTCTATATTTTCTTGAGCGTCGACCAGATGATTATTCTGTCGGAGGACATGGAAAAGGGAGATATTGTGGAAGATCTTGAGAGTTGTCGAAATTCTTTGGAGAATGGATTTTAAGTGTATATCTAGGGGGTGGGACCCTTTGCGTATATGTCCTATGATTATCTTGGTGTCCCCAATCGCTGAAAAGGAGTGTATGTTCTTGCTTTTGGTGAGGTGAAGTCCTTGGTATAGAGCATAGGCTTCAGCTTTGTTATTTGTAGTGATGCCTAGGTTCCAATGAAAAGAGAGAACTTGATTTCTCCGTGGGAATATGATCACCCCTCCCTCTCCTGTCACCCCGATGTTTCCTTTTGAGGCTCCATCAAAATAGAGAATGTGGGTTTGTTGCTTATTGCACCAGCAAAGGTACTCAATATCTTCATGAAGATGAGGGAGAAGGGGAATGGATTGAGGGAGAGGGGGAGAGGAAAAAAGAGCAGATCCAGTCCGATTATATAGTGGAGGAGGGGGTGAAAGACAATTTTTTGGGCTTGGAAAGAAATAATTCATCTAGGAGGCCTACAACGTTTTTAGCTACAAGATCTGGGGGAGAGCGAAGGTTGGAGAAGATGATTCGATTTCTGGTGAGCCAAATTTTCCAACAAATGTACTTGGGTAAGGCTTTGAAGAGTGGGTTATTCTTGAAGGTGCCCCAATAGCAGGAGGACCAATCTAAAAAGAGATATTTGGTTTGGATTGGCCATCTGATTCTCGAGTGGAGGTGTTGAAGAGCTGTTTTCCACACCGTGATAGTGAACGGGAAAATAAGAAAGATGTGCTGAGAGGTTTCCAAAGCCTTGCTATAGAGCTCACATATGAAGGGCCCATGGATGTTTATTTTAAGTAGATTTTCTCTTGTTAGCAATTTTCCATGGGCCAATATCCAACAAAATGAATTTACTTTGGGTGGACTATCATTGGTCCAAAGAAAATTTCAGAGTTTTTCTTTTGGGGGGAGATTAGTTTGGGAAAGGTGTTACGAATAACCTTTCTTAACAGAGTAGATGTTGTTTCCCCATCCTCTCTGATATTTTAAGGTGATATGTATGGGGGTGCAACCTTTTAGCAGAGTTTGTATCTGATGCGCTGCGTCTTGGAGATTGCTTGGAATATTTTGCAGATTACATCCTATCCAATCTCCCATGTCTGCATTCCAGGAGGAAATATCCGAGATATGCTTCTTGCCTTGCATGTCAAGACAATTGATGAGTGGTAGTAGATTCATATGTTTCCAAAGAGGTTGCTTTCCCATGATGCTATCTTCTCCTATCAGAATCTTTCAACCATGTCCAGGAGTCCAGGTGAGTTGGTTTTGTATGAGAGGGATGGAGGCAGAAAGAAGCTTCCCTATTGGCGATCCACTGTTTAGGGAGTGGTGTTGATATAAACATCTGAGTATGTCCCCAACTAGATATTTTTTTTAAGGACTTGCTTCCACCAGTTGTTCCTTCCCAAAACAAGATTCCAGATAATGTTTTCTCCCATTGCCAAGTTGGAAAAGATAGGATCTTTGATGCCCAGGCCTCCATTTTCCTTGGGATGCTTTACAATATCCCACTTTATTAGATGGAATTTTTTCTTATCTGTTTTTCCTCCTTCCTAGAGAAAGTGTCGAAGGAGGCTAGAGATTGAAGATTTAACATTTTGAGGAGCAACGAGAGAGGAGAATTGAAAAACGGGGAGAGCAGAAATAACTGATTTTATTAACACAGTACATCCTACCAAATTGAGCCAAAAGGCTCCCCAATGATCCAACTTGTTTTTGAGATTTTCGAGAATTTGAGTCCAAGCTAAGTTTGGAAGAGATTTGAGACAAATTGGAATGCCAAGGTATCTGAAGGTTTGCCATTTTTCAATAAGAGGAAAATGAAAGATGTTTTCTATTAGGTGAGCAGTTCTTACAGGAGTGTTCCAAGCATAGACATTGGATTTGGCACTATTTATGAGAGCTCTCGAGGCTTGGGTGACGTTTTCCAGGTAAGTTTTGAATCTCTTGGCCATGAAAATGGAGGTGCCTCCAATGAGGAGAGTTTCATCAGCAAATTCAGAGTGATTTATTCTCTTCACCCCTCGAGCTATTTTGATGTCGGGAATGACTTTGGAGGTTCGGTCTTTTTCCAATTGCTTACCAAGGGTTTCGACCATGATTATGTAGAGGAGGGGGGAAAGTAGACAACCTTTCCTTATCCCTCTGGAGATTTTGAAGAAGCTTTTCGGGCATCCATTGATCAGAGGGGCTATCCAAGGTGAGGAGATATAGCATGAGACCCAAGCTATGAAGTTAGAGCTAAAACCAAATTTCTTTAAATCTGCAAGAAAAAAGGTGTGCCTTACCCCGTCAAAAGCATTGGCCATACCAATTTTGATAATCATTCCTTGGTCTTCCCGGTCCATGATGGAGTGTATGGCTTCTTGAAACAGTATGATGTTGTCAATCATTTGTCTTTTTTCGACAAATCCAATTTGGTTTGGAGAGATGAGCTTATGCAGGAGATGCTTGATCTATTGGCTATGACTTTAGTAATGAGCTTATAAGAGACATTGCATAGTGAAATGGGTCTAAATCTGGAGAAGGAGGAAGGGTTCGAATCCTTTGGGATAAGGGACAAGAAAGTGGAATTTGAACTACCACCCAACTTTGTGGATTTCTGAACATACTGTATCATCCTCATGAGATCTCTTTTAATTATATGCCAACATTTTTGGTAAAAATGTGCACTGAAGCCATATGGTCTTGGAGCTTTGTCTGGGTGAAGTTGGAACAAGGCCTCATGGAGTTATTTTTATGTAACTTCCTGATTTATCTTGGTGTTATCCTCCTGATTGACAACGTTCGGGATGTTTAACAACAGATTCTCTTGGATGTTGAGGTCTGTAATGTCGTCCTCAGTTAGAAGTTGTTAAAAATGGAGTTTGGATTCTGCTTGTATCTGGTGGAAGTCATCAGTTTTTGTGCCATCTTATTTTGTGATTTCCTTCACTTTGTTCCTCCAGAGTCTAGCTTTGGTTTGTCTCTAAAAGAATTTCATGTTTCTGTCTCCTGAATTTAGCCAGAGACTCTGAGATTTGAGCCTCCAAGTTTCCTCTTCCTCATGAAGGATTTTTTGATATTCAATGAAGTCTTTCTACTGTTTGAGGAGAAGAGAGTGCGTGGTAGCTCCCTCTTCCAATACCAATTTGTTTTCTTCCATTTCCTTAATTTTCCTATTTTTTGCTTCTTGTTCTTTTTCTTTGTTGCTCTTCACCCAGTGCTTTAGGGCCGTCTTGACTCTTTTTAATTTCTGTTCCCAAATATAGTTTGGAGAGCCTTTAATCCAACAATTCTAGGCATCTAAGATAGTGTAAAAAGAGCAAGGAACTGAAATCCACAGGGGGTTGAATCTGAAGGGGATGGGGCCAAGATTATTAGGTGGGAGAGGGTGAGGGTGATAGGTCTGTGATCTGAACTAGTCCAGGGTAGAATGCGAGAGTAGGTTATAAAGGAATCGTCAAGGAAGGAGCTACTTAAGAGAAACCGATCCAGACGATAAGTGATGTGCCCCAGTCTGAGCCGTCTGTTTGACCAAGTGAAGCAACCGTTAAAGGGATTTATATCAAGTAGGTGAAAGGAGGATATAATATCCTCGAGATTCTCACGAGTGGGGTCTCGTACTCGAGATCCCCCTTTTTTTTCTTTATGGTGGAGGGTAGTGTTGAGGTCTCTAGCTATTATGATATCTTTGAGGTCAAGACTATCTTGGAGGTTTTGAAGGGAGGACCAGTAGTCAAGTTTTTCATGATAGATTGTAGGAATATAAACATTGATAATAGTCAGAGCCTTACCTATTGGTAGATGAAGAAGTGAAGTTTTAATTAGTGAATCATAGACTTGCTGGATTGAAGAGAGAAGATATTAGGATTCTATAGGGTGCAGATCCCCCCCGAGGCTCCTCTTTCATTGACTGCTGCACCTTTGCGTGTTCGCCAGAAGTAACTGCTATCCTAAAGGATATTAGTGTCCTTCCTTTTTGTCTCCTGGAGTAGGAGGACTTGTAGGTTTTCTTCTTTAATTAGATCGTGTATTAGCGAGAGCTTGTGCCGAATCCCCAATCCTTTGCAATTCTAGGAGATCTCTTTTGTCATTTAGAAGGCTTAGGGTTTCCCCCTTTATGGGGGTTGGATCCACTCTGATTCCTGGTTTGCCTTATTTCTTTTTTGGCATGCTGATCCAAAGTTGTTTGTTTCCCAATTTCAATTTCCTTCTTGGCTAAAGCTTCCCTTTTGTGCAGATTTGACTTTCTACCCACTTTTTTGATGGGGAAAGCATGTGTATCAGAATCATAGTTTTTT
>ML783491.1:78439-99112 GCA_009831015.1 Picea engelmannii | reverse complement strand
TTACGAAATTTTTCAATACTTCCATGATCTCCCCTTTTAAACCATCCATCTTAGTATCCAACTTAGCTTCCATTGAATCCATCTTAGTATCCAACTTAGCTTCCATTGAATCCATCTTCTTTTGTATTTCATTTATGTCCCTATGCATTTCTTCACCTTCATCAAGAGTCCAAGTAGGATTTTCTGGAGGCTTATTTGGTGTAGAAGTTCCCTTTTTTGTTGGCATGTTGGCCAAGAATCACTTTTGAACCTTGATTTTGAGGTGGTTCTGCTAGACAATATTTCTTCTGCTGTATCTCCCAAGTTTCATCCCTTCTGGGTATGAAACTTTATTTTACGTAGTTCTCTGATATTTCTTCTCTGCAATGCCATAGGTCTGATCAAAATTGTATGTGCCAAGTGGAATTTACGGTAACTTCCCCACAACTTGCCAATTTTTGGCCTTTCCAGGAGATCTCACTTGTATAGCGTTCCCCTCACAAAATAATTGATATAAAATTCTGAAACTCGCACCAGAAATACTACAGACTGTCCATGATCCAATGAAACTAGTCCCACTCAATTTGGATACTCTAGGAATAAGTTATGATTGTTTTATCTGGAACACCTTCTTGAGACTAGTTAATAGGACTAGTCATATACCCTATCTTACACAGGGTGTATCTACAAATTTAAGATGACCTAGAAGCTGTATTTTTAGCACAGATACCTTACTAATTTATGCAAATAGCCTCTGGAGTTCAGGGTATGAAACGTTACAGAAAAGTGTTTATAGCTAAAATTCCAATGATGATTCAGTTCAGGATGATTCCATAACCCTATCTTGTACAGGTTGTATCTCCGAAAGTATAAGGCTTCAAGAGATGAATTTTGAACCCAACATACCTTGATCCGTCTACTAAATACACTCCAAGCCGTTCCTTCTGAAACATTGTAGAAAACAAGTTATAACGAAAATGCCAAGGTGTCTCAGATGTAGCAGTGAAACCCCAAGACCTTGAGCTCTGATACCATATGTTAAGAACCAAATATCAATATAGCATAGAAAAACCTCAGAAAAAGTACTCAACGCCTTGGAAAATAAATAATTTCAGATAATAAGCCTCTTCGAGGGGGAAACCTCCTTTTACCCCACTTAAATGTTCAAGTACAAGATGATTCAAAATGAAAATGTATCCTTGGTATATATAGGAGATTAGGAGGTATAATTACAACTAATGGCCTAAATCCGACATAAATAAAATAAAATTACTAATATAATATGCCCCAATTAAGGGGTAATGAGCCAATATTAGGGCTTAACAGAAACAATGAAAAGTAATGATTATTTTTTGGACACGTTAAATGCAATAAAAGTATATAAAATAATAAACATTTTTTATATTTCTATATAATGAATTTTTATTTTGAATAAGAAGATAAAATATATTTCTATATAATGAATTTTGATTTTGAATAAAAAGATAAAATATAGCAAATTGAATAATATTTTCTAATATATATTTTTTAAACTCATATTTCTACATGGATGAGTTTTGGGGATACCTTCGAGTCTGTCGGTCCCAAATGCTCACTGATGTCCACATAATTTCATAGGAATATCCCATCCAATTCAATAATTTTTTTGAATAGTTAATAGTTTCATAAATGTAATGTTTTTGAATAGCTTCATATTCAACCTAGAAAGCTGATATAGGAACATAAAACTAACTCTACAACTATGTAAGAGAAAGTTGATATAATTAGATAGTGGCTAATCCTCAATAAATCATGCATTAATCTTAATAGAAAAACTTCAAGCTCATATATTTGGATTAACTTCAAGAAAATATTAAGAGAAATATTTTCTCTTTTCCACTAGGATTAACTCTGCATTGTGAAAATCTAAAACAAAAATCACGATTAGGAGGTACCATGTCACTAATATTCAAATGAAATCCATTATCAATTTATCAAATCTTCCTTTAGATGAAGAAAACACTTACTAGATGCATCTTAACATAAGTTTATGTGTAGATTTTGTTCATATATAACACCTTTTCATATTCTAGTACAATTTCAAATCTTAGTAGCAACAATAAAAAAATTGTTTTAGGTTTTGATATCATCTCCTATTAGAATCTGCAATGAGAAATAAAGAGTAGTGGAAACCATGGGTACTAATCTAAACTAAGAATAATTCATTTCTTCAAATTTTGATTTCCCTCTTTTAAATGGATGAGTAGAATTAAAGCAGATGTTAGGGTCTTTAACTCAACAATTTCAAGCAGATTGGATCATTAAAGTTATAGTTGTTTGTTTATTAATCGAAGGGACCATTTACCTACTTTGATAAAATTTCATAAATAAGAGTTTAATGCAATTGAGTAAACCTGTGTACAACATAATAGACCATTAAATCTATGTAATGCAATAAATTAAACAATATATTGTAAAATTTCATAAATAAGAGTTGAATGCAATAGGGTAAACCTGTGTGGAGCATAACAGAGTAGCTTTGACATTAAACCCTAAATATGTCAAGTTTGTTGAAAGCAGGTGGATGCACTGGTGGCCAAGGAGAACCTATCCCAACAATATGCTATAAAAACCAATGTGCAAGGGAGATAAGAAAGAGGTCTAGCTCTCCCAGATGTCCGATGATGTCCACCATTGAACACTTTGACCCAAAGCTATATATACTTGCAACAAGTTCTCAACAAACAAGCAAAAAAAATCATATGGTGGCAATATAAAAGGTTAGCACATTAGATAGAATAATCCATCAATATACATAACAAATATGCCCATGGATAATAATTCATATATTTGCAAGACATCAATTGGACAAGAAGAGAGTATTTCTATTAATAAATGATCAACATAAGTGAAAATATTACAGACTTCCATGTCGACACGGTTTGGAACCGAGAAACTAAGTTCCTTCCAGCTGGGCCTCCACCACTTCAATCCTCCACCAAAGAAAAGCTCATAGAAGGGAGACAATGAGGTTCTCCATCAATAAGTGAAGAGCTTGGTGGCTAAACACTGTGTTCAGACTTAAAGGACAAAGGGATGCAGGCTCAATATGAAGTAAATTATTTTTCTTGAGTAACTTTGCTCTCAAAGTCGAATTCCTTCTTCCTTTCCATAGCTAGGAATTGCCCTCTTTATAGCCTTGAAAATGCAATTGAAGGGTTGATTTAGAATGTTTCTAGTATATGGAAGGCCAAGGATCAAAGATCTCCTATCATGAGATTTACTTGAATCCCTCACTATTAAGAGAAGGGATCACATTCCTTAGGTTGTGTAGGTTTAAGGGCAAAGACAGTTGGAAGATTGGAATTGTTGTGAGAGTTTATAACTTCTGAGTTCTAGAAAAAATGTGATGTGTGAGAGGACTAGAGCCAACCATAGGAGAAATTATTCCTTGTGAAATCATAACCTCAACTTGGGGGTGCCTCGTTGAAGAGATACTAAGTGCAATAGTGAGCATATGGTTGGGTGGAACGTTCATCATGGTTAGTTGATTAGTATGTTGAATTTAATGTTGTTATGTTCTTAATTGGATATTGTTCCATTGCATGCATGAGTCTACATTTTTACTTATGGTATTATTGTTAATTATAAAGAATGATTATGTTTGTATGAGCTTCCTTGGTCATGTTTGTTAATTTTTCCTTAACCCAACACCTGAAAGTTATTTGCAAATAAATTACTTCTCTTAATCTATTGAATAAAAGCATAACTGATTTTTTAACGAAACATTATAGTGAAATCACACATAAGGAAATCATAAACAAAGTACACATGTAATTTATGGGTAAAATACCCCTAGAAAAAACCCTAAGGGAAAACCAATACCTTGTTGATTTTATTGATATAAAATCTGGGCTCCCATCCCGGGATAATGGCCCACCCGAGGAAAATAAAAATCAACAAAATAGGCTAGCCTATCAAAGCCGGCTAGCCTTTTCTACCCCTTTGATCCTTTACTCGGACCCTACCCATGCACACTTGGATAAAAGTCCTTCTCCACCCAATCAATGAAATCTCATTATTTCACTCTATGTGTGTCTCCTCCTCTCACTTACACTTCCTTTTATAATCTTGAGTTTACCCTAAATCCAAAACTCTAGATATCCAAAGTGATCAATGGTTGAGATTAGATCTCACCATCACTTTAGATCTAATAGCTAGGATTTAAATTAATTCACTAATACCAAATACTTAGGAATTTAATTAAATTAAACTCCATTAATTACAAAAGGAATTCACTTTAATAATCACTTTATTAGAGTGAATATCCTAAGTCCTGAGAGACATTAAGGATGAATTCCACATGTTAGACACAAAACCTATGTGGAAGTACCTCTCTGGTGCTACAAACATCAACAATGTTTACATGCATTAATTTATTAATAGTAGGAGAGAGAGGAATATGGTATCATAGAAAAAGTAAAGAAGTGGACTTTTTTTATTTTTAAGAAGTACCTCATATCCTCAACAGTTTACATAGAGTACTGGGTAGGTTACAGAGTGGTGTCAGATACAAATATAAAGTTGGGGGAAGGGATTTTGAGGTACCCCACTATCCCAATAGTGTGTATAGGCGGTTGAGCACATTACAAAATCCCACAATCTTATAGAGACTCAATGTCAAGGAAGGAAGCATTTGGAACACTATAAATATGAGATCAATACTTCTAACAAGAGATTTCTTTCTTGATGCTATGATAGTCTATACTTTTACCTTTGACCTTAATTAGTTAATTCTTTGTTTGAAAGAGGTGCAAAATTCAAAACTATTAGTAAACAAGACAATTGTTGAATTATTTTTTATAACAATGTCTATGGTGAGACATGGTAAACCTTTTCCTCTTCTCCATCCAATTGATGATGACTCCTATGATCGAATTAATCTCTACATAAGAATTCTATATGCCCTGATGATTTCTTTTGGGTTTCATTCTTATCCTAAGAATGGTGAATGCTATTGAGAATAAGGTTGACACATGTAAAAGCCCAATGCCACATCACTTAGTCCAAATTCCAAAAGTGACATCACACTTATATACGAATAAAATTACACATAATTATTTTATAATAAATTATACACACACACACTCACACACACACACACACATGCGTGCCATTGGGCATTCCCCCTATTCAAATCACTCGATTAATCATCCTTTTAATTACAAAATTTGATCTGATGGCTAGGAATTGAAGATACTAGCATATTCTTCATCTTACATTCAAATCAATGAATGGGATTTGCATAATTACCTCTCTTGAATTTATCAATTCATACATTCATCATGTTTATTTTTTCACTTTTACATAACATGATTAAGAAATTACTAGGTCAATTTAAATCAATTACCACTAACCATAATTTAGCAAATCCAGAGAAGATTACTTTAGTTTTAACATTTACATTTACATTAATTTTTTACATTTTACAGTGATGTCATGTGTAATTATATCAAGTACTAGCATGGGGCATAGAGAGAAGACCATTTAAGTTTTACTTTACCAATGAGCGGTTTCATAAATTTTAACGCCATGTGTTACGAGGAATTTTTTATGTATCCACCTATTTCATAAATTTTAACACCATGTAAGGAAACATTTATGTATCCTCCCTTTCAATATGAGAGGAGAATGATGGAGAGAAACCATTTAAGATTTTCTTTTTAATTTTTTACCAATGGGTTGTTTCATATATTTTAAATCCATGTGTTACCAGGAAAAAATTATGTATCCACCCATTTCATAACCCTTTCAATTTGAAAGGATAGTGAGGGACAAGTGGATTGCCCTATTTTTATTTTTGACCAATCGGTGGTTTCATAAATTCTATTGACAGTGTCATCAATTCTAACGCCATGTTGAGGAAACATTTATTGTATCTTCCCTTTCACTACCCAGGAGAGCTAGGGAGAGGAGTGGATTAGCCAGTCTAGATTGTGTCCACGTGTAGTAAATTTTCAAAGGTGTGGGAACAATTTAATTAGATTTCCATGACTCGACAAGAAGGGAAATGGAAACAAATATAGAATATCAGTCATACGAAGATTAATATGAAAAAATAGGTGACAATTTCATTATATACATGCTATTACATATCACGAGAGGAGAGAGGGCAAAATTGTTGATTTCTAACACAACTATTGTGCATTAAGAAAAGAAATAGGAGATTGATCAAGAATTGTTGCTGACAAAGAGTGCAAACACATTGAGGTATGTTGATATATGTTTTCTCTGAAATTGATATGCTTACTGCATTTACATTACTAGCTAACTCCACCTGCGCCTTTTTATTCAGTGTTTAGATTTATATGCATTCAATTAACGAATCCCAATATCAAAAATCAACATGAAATATTTTCAAAGAAACCTAAATTATTATTGAACCTTCTGAAACTGAATACCAAATTATATATCACCAGAGGAGAGAGGACACAATTGTTGATTTCTAAGACAACTATTATGCATCAATAAAGTAAAAGAGAGGTCACTGGCAAAGAGTGCAAACACATTGAGGTATGTTGATATCTATTTTCTCTAAAATTGATGTGCTTTTAATGCATTTAGATTACTACCTAACTCCCACTAGGATCTTTAATATGCATTCACATTTTCATTGCATTTAGATTTTATAATAGATCTGACTCCTTTTAAAATGTGTTCATCCCTTTAATATAAACACTACAATGACAACAAACACAACCAGGAACACTACATCTACACTCAGGAACACAACCCATTAGACTCAAATAACACTAGCCTATATCCCTTACTCCCTTTGCTTCTATTAATCAGTTATACAATACTTGGAGTTTCGATGGAAAAATAGGGTATTGGAGAATTTCAATATGTTGAAGCCACAAGAAAGCCACTAATTCCCTTTTCACGTTCACATACTTGGATTGCAATTTATGTTATAACATATCTCAAACATGAACATATATCACAAAACTTTCCTTTTCACAAATTGTGTGTTGAGACTTCTACAATCTTCGACTGTACCTCGTTAGTCTGAAGCGGAGTAATATTTACATTATTATGAATGATTGGTTGTAGATTAATATAAAAAATAGTATGGTGTTGGATACTTTGGGATATTGTGATCAAATTGTTTAATTCCATGAATCATTTTTATTTTGTTGTGCTTTCTCTAGATTGAATGTTAGGGTTACTTTTCTCTTCCATTTTTTAGCATAGTACAAGGCGACCCATTGGAGCTCCGCTATGGTCCTAGCTGCCCAAGAAATTAAATGTGATAACCAGATTATTTCACCCTCGGTGGGTTCGTGGACAAGAAAAACAAATGAAATAAAAAAGAAGGCAATTGTGGTTTACCATCTAAGAGGGTTGTTTGAATTACTATTTCCTTTCCATAATGATGGAGAGAAACTAGTTAAGATTTACTTTGAGTCTTATGGGTTGTGTTCCTGAGTGTAGAGGGCTCAAAGGGAAGAACGTCTAACACATTAACATAATTAATGTGTCTAGCGTTCCTCCCTTTGAGCCCATTCAAATTTAAATTCATTCAGATTTGGGTTTATCAATGTAATTGCAAATTGTGGACAATTTCGCTTCTTTAAAGAATTTACTTCAAAACTACTAGTCAAAAGTAGCATCATAAATTAATGTGTTTTGGCACTCTTTTTTGTAATTTAGGTTGCTCAAGGGTTAGAGTTAGGTAATAGCAGCAGCAACAGAGCAATGTGACCTTCAAACAATGTGGAAAAGGAGTCAGTGGTATGATCAGATTTCTAGCTGCTAAGTATGATATAATTTTAATATAGCATATGTATCTTTGATACAAAAATTGACCATATCATTAAAACTGTACACAAATTATCACAAACTTGACTAAACAAAATATAACACTAAATTATCAACCTAGAAACACAATTAATGTGAGACGGTATAACAAGAACCAAAGCAACCATGAGCTCGTAACAATTTCCTGTCAACACAAGGGCAAATTTTCATGTCGGTTACTTAGGTTTGTTGTTAAATAAATGGCAAAAGTTAGCTAGTGAGACCGACGAAAGTTTCAGCTAGCAATTGTGACGGGCAAAAGTTTCATAAGTTTCAGGTAGCCGCCATTATTATTATTTTTTTATTAAGTATTATATAATTCAAATTCCTTTTAGGTGCTACTTTCTGCCAAGTCTCTTGCCTTCCCTTTCCTTTTCCTATACAATAGAAAGCAAAAGGCAAAATATACAGTCATAACCAACCATTCCAACTTTATAATGCTTCAACCTAATTCTGTTCATTGATCTTCATATATAGCAATGACTCGTCATTGGGTTCTATAATCTTTCATTTATTTTTTACAGTCCTGGCCTGTTTAACCACTTTATTATATAATCTTTCATTTATTTTTTACAATCCTAGCGTGTTTAACCACTTTATTACAAAACATTGTTAAGTTTATGAATAAAAGTCAAAAGTATAAACCTTAAAAAATATTTCCATGTAGTGGTATCCCAACCTATGGTTGCATTCCGTTGCAAACTCAAGTGAGCAATCTATTTGTCTCCCCTTTGAGACAACAAATATAGAAAAAATTCAAAATGAGAATATATCTTTAAAAAAGAAGCTCTATATCGAATATCATGCACCAAACATGTGCACAATACATCGAACATGGGACATTTAAATATTTCTCACGTAAAACGTAAACTTGTGAATAAAAAAATAAAAAGTAATGATTATTTTTTGGACACGTTAAATGCAATAAAAGTATATAAAATAATAAACATTTTTTATATTTCTATATAATGAATTTTGATTTTGAATAAGAAGATAAAATATATTTCTATATAATGAATTTTGATTTTGAATAAAAAGATAAAATATAGCAAATTGAATAATATTTTCTAATATATATTCTTTTAACTCGTATTTCTGCATGGATGATTTTTTGGGATACCTTCGAGTCTGTCGATCCCAAATGCTCACTGATGTCCACATAATTTCACAGGAATATCCCATCCAGTTCAATAATTTTTTTGAATAGTTAATAGTTTCATAAATATAATTTTTTTGAATAGCTTCATATTCAACTTAGAAAACTGATATAGGAACATAAAACTAACTCTATAACTATGTAGGAGAAAGTTGATATAATTAGATAGTGGCTAATTCTCAATAAATCATGCATTAATCTTAATAGAAAAACTTCCAGCTCATATATTTGGATTAACTTCAAGAAAATATTAAGAGAAATATTTTCTCTTTTCCGCTCAGATTAACTCTGCATTGTGAAAATCTAAAAGAAAAAATCACTAAAATCTAAAAGAAAAATCACGATGTGTCACTAATATTCAAATGGAAGCCATTATCAATTTATCAAAGCTTCCTTTGGATGAAGAAAACACTTATTAGATACATCTTAACATAACTTTATGTGTAGATTTTGTTCATATATAACACCTTTTCATATTCTAGTACAATTTCAAATCTTAGTAGCAACAATAAAAAAAAATGTTTTAGGTTTTGATATCATTTCCTATTAGAATCTGCAATGAGAAATAAAATAAAGAGCAGTGGAAACCATGGTTACTAATCTAAACTAAGAATAATTCATTGCTTTGAATTTTGATTTCCCTCTTTTAAATGGATGAGTACAATTAAAGCAAATGTGAGGGTCTTTAACTCAACAATTTCAAGCAGATTGGCTCAATTGGCTCATTAAAGTTATAGTTGTTTGTTTATTAATCGAAGGGACCATTTACCTACTTTGATAAAATTTCATAAATAAGAGTTTAATGCAATTGAGTAAACCTGTGTACAACATAATAGACCATTAAATCTATGTAATGCAATAAATTAAACAATATATTGTAAAATTTCATAAATAAGAGTTGAATGCAATAGGGTAAACCTGTGTGGAGCATAATAGAGTAGCTTTGACATTAAACCCTAAATATGTCAAGTTTGTTGAAAGCAGGTGGATGCACTGGTGGCCAAGGAGAACCTATCCCAACAATATGCTATAAAAACCAATGTGCAAGGGAGATAAGAAAGAGGTCCACCTCGTCCAAATGTTCAATGATGTCCACCATTGAACACTTTGACACAAAGCTATATATACCTGCAACAAGTTCTCAACAAACAAGACAAAAAAAACATACGGTGGCAATATAAAAGGTTAGCACATTAGATAGCATAATCCATCAATATACATAACAAATATGCCCATGGATAACAATTCATATATGTGCAAGACATCAATTGGACAAGAAGAGAGTATTTCTATTAATAAATGATCAACAGAAGTGAAAATATTACAGACTTCCGTGTCGACATGGTTCGGAACCGAGAAACTAAGTTCCTTCCAACTGGGCCTCCACCACTTCAATCCTCCACCAAAGGCAAGCTCATAGAAGGGAGACAATGAGGTTCTCCATCAATAAGGGAAGAGCTTGGGGGCTAAACACTGTGTTCAAACTTAAAGGACAAAGGGATGCAGACTCAATATGAAGTAAATAATTTCTCTAGAGTAACTTTGCTCTCAAAGTCGAATTCCTTCTTCTTTTCCATAGCTCGGAATTGGCCTCTTTATAGCCTTCAAAATGCAATTGAAGGGCCGATTCAAAATGTTTTTAGTATATGGAAGGCCAAGGATTAGAGATCTCCTGTCATGAAATTTACTTGAATCCCTCACTGTTAAGAGAAGGGATCACATTCCTTAGGTTGTGTAGGTTTAAGGGGAAAGACAATTGGAAGATTGGAATTGTTGTGAGAGTTTATAACTTCTAAGTTCTAGAAAAAATGTGATGTGTGAGAGGACTAGAGCCAACCATAGGAGAAATTATTCCTTGTGAAATCATAACCTCAACTCGGGGGTGCCTCGTTGCAGAGATACTAAGTGCAATAGTGAGCGTATGGTTGGGTGGAACGTTCGTCATGGTTAATTGATTAGTATGTTGAATTTAATGTTGATATGTTCTTAATTGAATATTGTTCCATTGCATGCATGAGTCTACATTTTTACTTATGGTATTATTGTTAATTATAAAGAATGATTATGTTTGTATGAGCTTCCTTGGTGATGTTTGTTAATTTTTCCTTAACCCAACACCCGAAAGTTATTTCCAAATAAATTACTTCTCTTAATCTATTGAATAAAAGCATAACTGATTTTTTAATGAAACATTATAGCGAAAGCACAAATAAGGAAATCATAAACAAAGTACACATGTAATTTATGGGTAAAATACGCCTAAGGGAAAACTAGTACCTTGTTGATTTTATTGATATAAAATTTGGGCTCCCATCCCGGGATAATGGCCCACCCGAGGAAAATAAAAATCAACAAAATAGCCTAGCCTATCACAGCTGGCTAGCCTTTTCTGACCCTTTGCTCCTTTACTCGGACCCTACCTGTGCACACTTGGATAAAAGTCCTTCTCCACCCAATCAATGAAATCTCATTATCTCACTCTATGTGTGTCTCCTCCTCTCACTTACACTTCCTTTTATAATCTTGAGTTTACCCTAAGTCCAAAACTCTAGATATCCAAAGTGATCAATGGTTGAGATTAGATCTCACCATCACTTTAGATCTAATAGCTAGGATTTAATTTAATTCACTAATACCAAATACTTAGGAATTTAATTAAATTAAACTCCATTAATTACAAAAGTCATTCACTTTAATAATCACTTTATTAGAATGAATATCCTAAGTCCTGAGAGGCATTAAGGATGAATTCCACATGTTAGACACAAAACCTATGTGAAAGTACCTCTCTGGTGCTACAAACATCAACAATGTTTACATGCATTAATTTATTAATAGTAGGAGAGAGAGGATTATGGTATCATAGCAAAAGTAAAGAAGTGGACTTTTTTTATTTTTAAGAAGTACCTCATATCCTCAACAGTTTACATAGAGTACTGGGTAGGTTACAGAGTGGTGTCAGATAAAAATATAAAGTCGGGGGAAGGGATTTTGAGGTACCCCACTATCCCAATAGTGTATATAGGTGGTTGGGAACATTACAAAATCCCACAATCTTATAGATACTCAATGTAAAGGAAGGAATCATTTGGGACACTATAAATATGAGATCAATACCTCTAAGAAGAGATTTCTTTCTTGATGCTATGATAGTCTATACTTTGAACTTTGACCTTAACTAGTTAATTCTTTGTTTGAAAGAGGTGCAAAATTCAAAACTATCAGTAAACAAGGCAATTGTTGAAGTATTTTTTATAACAATGTCTATGGTGAGACATGGTAAACCTTTTCCTCTTCTCCATCCAATTGATGATGACTCCTATGATCAGATTAATCTCTACATAAGAATTCTATATGCCCTGATGATTTATTTTGGGTTTCATTCTTATCCTAAGAACGATGAATGCTATTGAGAATAAGGTCGACACATGTAAAAACCCAATGCCACACCACCTAGGCCGAAATTCCAAAAGTGACATCACACCTATATACGAATAAAATTACACATAACTATTTTATAATAAATTACACACACACACACACATGCGCTCGCGCACGCGCACACGCCGATGGGCGTCCCCCTATTGGAATCACTCGATTAATCATCCTTTTAATTACAAAATTTGATCTGATGGCTAGGAATTGAAGATACTAGCATATTCTTCATCTTACATTCAAATCAATGAATGGGATTTGCATAATCACCTCTCTTGCATTTATCAATTCATCTGTTCATCATGTTTATTTTTTCACTTTTACATAACATGATTAAGAAATTACTAGGTCAATTTAAATCAATTGCCACTAACCATAATTTAGGAAATCCAGAGAAGATTACTTTAGTTTTAACATTTACATTTACATTAATTTTTTACATTTTACAGTGATGTCATGTGTAATTATATCAAGTATTAGCATGGGGTGTAGAGAGAAGACCATTTAAGTTTTACTTTACCAATTAGCGGTTTCATAAATTTTAACGCCATGTGTTATGAGGAAAAATTTATGTATCCACCTATTTCATAAATTTTAACACCATGTAAGGAAACATTTATGTATCCTCCCTTTAAATATGAGAGGAGAATGATGGAGAGAAACCATTTAAGATTTACTTTTTAATTTTTTACCAATGGGTGGTTTCATACATTTTAAATCCATGTGTTACCATGAACAAATTATGTATCCACTTGTTTCATAACCCTTTCAATATGAGAGGAGAGCAAGGGAGAAGTGGATTGCCCTATTTTTATTTTTATTTTTTACCAATCGGTGGTTTCATAAATTCTATTGACAGTGTCATCAATTCTAATGCCATGTTGAGGAAACATTTATTGTATCTTCCCTTTCACTATGTCAGGAGAGCCAGGGAGAGGAGTGGATTAGCCGGTCTAGATTGTGTCCACGTGTAGTAATTTTTCAAAGGCATGGGAACAATTTAATTAGATTTCCATGACCCGAAAAGAAGGGAAGTGGAAACAAATATAGAATATCAGTCATATGGAGATTAATATGAAAAAATAGGTGACAATTTCATTATGTGCGTGCTATTACATATCACGAGAGGAGAGAGGACACAATTGTTGATTGCTAACACAACTATTGTGCATTAAGAAAAGAAACATGAGGTTGATCAAGAATTGTTGTTGGCAAAGAGTGCAAACACATTTAGGTATGTTGATATCTGTTTTCTCTGAAATTGATATGCTTACTGCATTTACATTACTAGCTAACTCCACCTACACCTTTTTATTCAGTGTTTAGATTTATATGCATTCAATTAACGAATCCCGGTATCAACAATCAACATGCAATATTTTCAAAGAAACCTAAATTATTACTGAACCTTCTGAGACTGAATACCAAATTATATATCACCAGAGGAGAGAGGACACAATTGTTGATTTCTAAGACAACTATTATGCATCAATAAAGTAAAAAAGAGGTCGCTGGCAAAGAGTGCAAACACATTGAGGTATGTTGATATCTATTTTCTCTAAAATTGATGTGCTTTTAATGCATTTAAATTCCTACCTAACTCCAACTGGGATCTTTAATATGCATTCATATTTTCATTGCATTTAGATTTTAGAATAGATCCGACCCCTTTTTAAATGTGTTCAACCCTTTAATATAAACACTACAACGACAACAAACACAACCAGGAACAATACATCTACACTCAAGAACACAACCCATAAGACTCAAATAACACTAACCTATATCCCTTACCCCCTTTGCTTCTATTAATCCGTTATACAATACTTGGAGTTTCGATGGAAAAATAGGGTATTGGAGAAGTTCAATATGTTGAAGCCATAAGAAAGCCACTAATTCCCTTTTCACATTCACATACTCGGATTGCAATTTATGTTATAACATATCTCAAACATGAACATATATCACAAAACTTTCCTTTTCACAAATTGTGTGTTGAGACTTCTGCAATCTTCGATTGTACCTCGTTAGTATGAAGTGGAGTAATATTTACATTATTATGAATGATTGGTTGTAGATTAATATAAAAAATAGTATGGTGTTGGATACTTTGGGATATTGTGATCAAATTGTTTAATTCCATGAATCATTTTTATTTTGTTGTGCTTTCTCTAGATTGAATGTTAGGGTTACTTTTCTCTTCCATTTTTTAACATAGTACAAGGTGACCCATTGGAGCTCCACTATGGTCCTAGGGCAGCCCAAGAAATTAAATGTGATAACCAAATTATTTCACCCTCAGTGGGTCTGTGGGCAGGAAAAACAAATGAAATAAAAAAGAAGGCAATTGTTGTTTACCACCCAAGAGGGTTGTTTGAATTCCTATTTCCTTTCCAGAATGATGGAGAACAACTAGTTAAGATTTACTTTGAGTCTTATGGGTTGTGTTCGAGGGCTCAAAGGGAAGAACGTCTAACACATTAAAATGATTAATGCGTCTGTCATTCCTCCCTTTGAGCCCATTCAGATTTGGGTTTATCAATGTAATTGCTAATTGTGGACAATTTCGCTTCTTTAAAGAATTTACTTCAAAACTACAAGTCAAAAGTAGCATCATAAATTAATGTGTTTTGGCACTCTTTGTTGTAATTTAGGTTTCTCAAGGGTTAGAGTTAGGTAATAGTAGCGACAACAAAGCAATGAGACCTTCAAACGATGTGGAAAAGGAATCAGTGGATGTCTTTTAGAAGGCACAAAAGGTCATGGACAAAGATGCTATAGATGAAGCAGAGGAATAATGATGCTTGGATTTCCTTGAAGCCCTCAATTTTGTACTCGAGTCTTATATATATAATTTTAGATTATTTTATTTTTATTTTTTTTATATTCAACTCTATCAAAATAATCACAAAAACCCCACAATCCCTACTTGTTAACAATGTGCAAAAACCATAGGATGGAACCATTTGGGCATTTTTTAGGTTTTTCAACCCCATTTGATTGGGCTACTCAGGTTTAGTTTATAGGATCAGATTTCTAGCTATTGAGTATGATATAATTTTAATATAGCATATGTATCTTCGATACAAAAATTGACCATATCATTAAAGCTGTACACAAATTATCACAAACTTGACTAAACAAAATATAACACTAAATTATCATCCTAGAAACACAATTAAGGTGAGATGGTATAACAGGAACCAAAGAAACCATGAGCTCGTAACAATTTCCTGTCAACACAAGGGCATATTTTCCTATCGGTTAGTCAGTTTTGATGTTAAATAAATGACAAAAATTAGCTAGTGAGACCGACGAAAGTTTCAACTAGCAATTGAGCGGAAGTTTCAGAATTTTCAGGTAGCTGCCATTGTTATTATTTTTGTATTCAGTATTATATAATTCAAATTCCTTTTAGGTGCTACTTTCCACCAAGTCTCTTGCCTTCCCTTTCCTTTTCCTATACAATAGGAAGCAAAAGGCAAAATAGCCAGTCATAACCAACCATTCCAACTCTATGATGCTTCAACCTAATTTTGTTCATTGATCTTCATATATAGCAATGACTTGTCATTGGGTTCTATAATCTTTCATTTATTTTTACAATCCTGACCTGTTTAACAACTTTATTATAAAGCATTATTACTTTTATGAATAAAATTCAAAAGTATAAACCTTCAAAAAACCTTCAAAAATATTTCCATGTAGTCGTATCCAAACCTATAGTTGCATTCCGTTGCAAACTCAACTGAGCAATCTATTTGTCTCCCCTTTGAGACAACACATATAGAAAAAATTCAAAATGAGAATATATCTTTAAAAAGGAAGCTCTATATATTGAATATCATGAATGAAACATGTGCACACTACATCGAGCATGGAACATTTAAATATTTCTCACGTAAAACGTAAACTTGTGAGTAAATATATATATACATATTTATTATTATTATTATTATTATTATTATTATTATTATTTATAAAATAATAAATATATGAGTGACTGAAACAATGAAAAGTAATGATGATTTTTTGGACACGTTAAATGCAATAAAAGTATATAAAATAATAAAAAATATATATATTTCTATATAATGAATTTTGATTTTGAACAAGGCTGCGTGGCAACGCAGTCCCTGCCAAGGAGGCTAGAAAGAAAATTGTGAAAAATGGGGTCAAATTGTAAATGAAACGAAGTGTTTGGTGAAAAATGTATATCAGGGAAATGTTGTGCAAATTGTATATCACGGAAGACAGGGAAAAAGTAAATGATAGTCGGCAGGCACAACAACATCTAATTTTTGAAAGTATATAGCAAACCTAATTTTTTTGAAAGTATATAACAAAGTAAAAAATTTGTTGACAGTGCAAGATTAAATTTGGAAATTTAAATGCATTTTCCATATGGACTGGTGAAAGATAAAAATATATGATGACATAAAATTAATAGTAGAAGTAATATAAAAATTTAAATGCATTTGTGAACATGGGTGGGGTATATGTAAATGACGCTTGCATTGTTGAACGCCATTTATTTTGAAATATATAAAAAAAGAAAAGTGTGTAACATATAAAATAGTAGATGCATTTGCCATACAGAGTGTTGAAGGATAAGAAAAAAAGTATAACATATTAAAAAACAAATTCATTTGTTATACAAAATGCGGAAAGATAAGAATAGAGTCTGTAACATATAAAAATTTAAATGCAATTTTTTTTCAAGTATGTGAAAAAATGAAAGTTTGTTACATACTACTGCAAATTTTGAAATATACCAAAAAATGTAATTCTGTTACATATAAACCAAAATTTCAATGCGTTTGTGATGTAGACTAGGATTGGGGCTCGTGCGGACCATTAGAGAAATATGTACAAGAAACAGGATTGTGGAAAGAAGATAGAGTGCAATAGCTGCAAAAGAAAATAAATGGAAAGGTATAAGTGTTTGCTTATACATCTGTATTTAAGAAAGTGGAATAACCGAGATGAGAAACAAATAAATATGCGATGACTAAACTTACAGTGAGGGTACATATGAGCGCTTTGAATATTTTCTTGCGGCTGTCATTTCATTGATGTCGGCAAGGATTGTGGTTTCAAGGATGTTCTCCACAACTGTTGGAATGTCGGGAACTGCCTGTTATCTTTCGTTGGCAGCCTGTTTCAATTTCCTTTCGACCCATTCTTCAATGTAGATTCTCATTGGGGTGACATTGATCTCATTCTGAATTTTGATGTTGAAAACTTCATTTTCTAATTCCTAAAAGTCGATAGAAAGATTAGAGAGAGCCTGATGAATTTCCTCGTTCTATACTGCATATTTGACTAGTCAAGTCTATATTTGATAGCTTTGTGAATAATTCATCTTTATTCACTATGGATTGTTCACATGACTGAACAATGAGACACAAGTTCTTTACTTTTTGTTTCCAATATGCATTCAATTGGGCGATCCATTTTTTGGATGGAAGATCTTCTTCTCTTCTTTTTGTTTCTGTCATATTGTTGACAATCTTGCCAAAAGGGATGACCATTTTTAAAAAGAAATTTTCTTCATCTTTTAGTTCGTCTTGCAAGAGCTCAAGCAATATATGTGCCCTAGTTCCAAGGGAAGCGATGGTTTGTGATATTTTCCATGCCTGGGTAACTAGTTCCATTCGTTTTTTGATATTGTTCTCCACATATCCTTTACAGGATGTGAATAGGGTGGATGATGCTTTTACATTGGGTGTAGGGGTGCCAGGCATGGCTATTGCGAAAGAATCAACAAGCAATGGAATACGAATGAAAGCATCTTCCAATTTCTTGTCTCGGTCCTTCAGTTTGGCATTATGGGTCTCGATGCATCCAATGGAATCATGAAGTGCTTCTCCGATCGTGGTGTGAAGCTGAAAGATTTGGGATGGTTGAATGTTAGCAATGTCAACCTCTGAACAACATTTGCCTTTGATATTTTTAACATTTTTTTTTCTCAAATATCAATCTTTTGTTCTGGCTATCAAAAACAACACTCTAGAACACAAAGGATTCATCTTCGTCAAAATTTTGGGTAACAGATATGTCCATTGGATGGCTATGGTGGATGTCGTATTGGGGCTGATCAAGGAAGGGGAACATGGCATTTAGATCAGTGTCAACTTCCATGTTCTGACTCTAAATTTCTGGCTCTTCTACCTGACCCACATTTTTTTTCCTCTTCTTCTCTACTGGAAGCTTGTGAGAACTATCAATTTTAGAGTGAGGAGGGTCATTATCTCCTCCTTTGTTTGAAGAACTCTGGGTTTCTTTGTTGCTGTGATGGGACTTTGGAGTGATGCTCTGGGATGTCGTGCTTTTTGGAGTGGTATTTGAGGATTGAACACTCTTGTCACTGGTGCCTTTCCCCTGTTGCATGTACAATTTAGTGCAGCTTTGCATTGTCTCTATGTCGCTGATATTAGAGGCAGGACCGTCACTGTCTCTGTTTTTGGGTAGGTGTTTATTTACAAAACAATCGTCGAGGCCAAGTGATTGTAAATTTTCTCTAAAAATATCATAGGGGTCAAATCCTCGTATGTCTTCAGAGTATTTGAGGTTGGAGATGCTAAAACGTGTTGCGAAATCGTCAATTTTGTTGATGTTTTTCAAGATGAACTCCCCTATTTTCCAAGGAAGAGGAATGAACTGTTTTTTTTTCTTCCTTTGGAATAGATGGAACTAGTAGTTGTATTGACGTGCTACTTCTGCAATAAAAATTCTGACCGTAACGTGAAATGGAAGGAGAGCAGGTTGTTCTGTGTAGCCAAAAATTCTTATGACAGTGTAATTTTCCAAATGTTGGAGTGTCCCCTTATTGTGAAAAAAACTAGTTGTCTAATCAGTTATGCGGGGAGCATTTTCTCCTAAAAACAAAACTTTGAAAATAGACAGGAAGCCATCAAAAACCTCATAAAAACAGTGGGAATCCTTGTGCTTCCACAAGGCCTGGTACCAGAACGTTACTGGGTGGAATTCACAGTTGACTTTTTTGGACAGAGACAGTTGCAGAAATTGACAGGAATGTGCTATTGCAAAAAATAAATAGGATGACATATAAAATTTCTTTTTCCTTTTGTAGCTTGACAATTGAGAAGAGATTTCATGGGAAATTAACCTACCCCAATAAAAAAGGGCTTGTTCGTTCACTGTGAAATACAAAATATAAAGAGCCATGTGAGAAATAGTGTATGTGGTCTCTTGTCCTGTTATTCTTGTAAACAACCAGGCAATTTCCCGAAATGGATTTCTAAATGAACTAACCTCCATACTTGTAATATCTTCAGGAACTAGATTCGGCCTTTCAAAAAAATGGGGCAAGAGGTCCAATCCGTTATTATGCTTTGCTAGAAACTGTTTGCAATCTTCCATTTGAATGTCAATGTTGGCTCGGGAAATTTTAGCATCTGGTGGAAGACCTGTGGTGAAAAAGAAACAAAAGAGCCATCGTGCAGTGGAATAATTCTTTGGTCTGTAATAAATTTATTGGCGCACCAAGAGACCAGGTTCTTACAGTCAAAAACCTCAGGGACACAGCCTGCATGAGCAATCCCGGAGGTCCAAATTACTTGGTTCTCTAGGGTGGGGGTTGAGTAATAAGAAAATGTCGACCAATGGAATTTATGGTCCTCACGCCCGAAGGTGTTCACTGTTTCTCCACAGAACTGTTGCCGAGCTGATGCCATAGGTTTATGAGAAGGTTGCTTTGCTATAGATGATGGTTTAAATGAATTGTTAGAGCGAAGAATGTAACTTTTTGCTAAATCTTGGTTAAATGCTTATGAATGGGAAAGTCCTCAAGCCTTTCACTGATTAATGAGAACCTGTATTGGTGGTGCATGATGAACTATTAGAAGTAAAATTTATTTATTGCATATTTAGAAATGCGAACGAGGTGGGTACGACGAAGAGAAATTAAGGAATGGAGGTTCCGTGAATGTGTGAAGGGCACACCGTGTGAACGGGATTTCATGATTTTGAAATGAACACTCGCAAGGGATAATATATTCCGCTCGCAAATTTTGGTTTAATGCGCATGAATATGAGATGTCCCCGGGCCTTTCGCCCATCAAAGACAATATATACGGTTTCTGCATGATGACTTGTTATAATTAAATGCCAGTAATTGCATATTTAGAAACAAGATATGTGCATGAATACGAGATGTCCTCGAGCCTTTCGCCCATCAAAGACAATATATACGGTTTCTGCATGATGACTTGTTAGAATTAAATGCCAATAATTGCATA
>ML783491.1:51130-78389 GCA_009831015.1 Picea engelmannii | reverse complement strand
TATATATATATATATATATATTCTTTTATTATAGACAAGTGCAAAGGTGACGGAGAGGGTGGAGAGAAAGGAAAGAATGGCAATCTCTGAAAAGCGGTTGGACGGGATTGAAAAAAGGGTTACGGGGATAGTCAGGATGACCGAGTGTTGCATGATGAAATTTCATGTTTCGGAATTTTTGAGTGAAAAATGTGTAAAACGGAAGAGATCATGATGGGGTAGTTGAGTGACCGGTTTGTATATTTGCGGAATTCCACCAAAGTGGCTAACTATGGAACATGGAATTTGATAATTTCATACATGGAAATAAGATCTTATATATAATTGCCAACTGCTAATTGCAAAGGGGCACAGATACAGGAAACAACAACTACGGACTAAATATTTCTTCAACCTGCCAAATCGATGATTCGCCAAAGAAATTCGAACAAATGGCGAAGTATGGAAATCAGATAGACGGGCTTCAAAATGGGGTGACAATAGTTCCACTAAATATGCGAGGACCCAATGGTTAAATTGTATTTCTCGAAAGTTTTCAGTGCAAAAATGTGCATCATAGAAAAGGGCATGATAGGTGGACCATAATACGGAAAAGCGTATGATCTAAGAACGGTTGGAATTTTGAATATCTATCAATTTGTATATACTGGAGCTCTCAATGTTGTTTGGAGGTCACAGAAGAGTAGAATTGCAATGTTGACCCGACCAGCGCGTAAGTCCGCCTGTCAATTTGTATATGGTGGAACTTTGGGTGGTAGTTGTGGGGCAGGGAACAATAGACAGTCAATTTAAAGAAAAGGGAAGCGGTCAATGGAAATGCAAACGCGTGAATCCGTGAAGCTACGGACCAATGCATTGTCAGGAAAACAACGATGAAGTAACCAGGAAGAGAAACTAGAGGGAATAAAAGAGTGGGAAAATAGAGAGGCAGGAGTCAGTTTTCATAAGGGCGAATTGGTTTCAAAGAAGCACCATCGTTGCAAAACCATGATCTACTAATTGTCAACAAATGTGTTGTTGAAGATTACATTTTATTGCAACGTATGCCTGCAGCTATGTTCTTGATACATTATTCCATGATTGTAACATATCAACTTAACCACTAAATTTCCTTTTCTACTAATTGCCAGCAAATAATTTGTGGAAGATTATATTTTATTGGAACATGTGCATGTAACAGTGTCTTCATACGTTCTACCATCAGTGCAACATATTAACTCAAGTATTAAACTTATTGCATTATGGGTTGTTAGCATTAAAACTTAATAATTGCATGTCTAGAAACAAGAACAATGATTTTTCTACAACATTGTACATTGGTATTAGTAAACAGAAGATTGAATAAGTACGAGAGTACCGCACCATGCCAATTATAACATGCATTAAACCCAGAAAAGAGGCAGCAACGAAGAGTGCACGACAATTTTTTTTTAATAGCAAATCCATTTAAAAAAAAAAAAAAACACCGAGTACTATGCATATATGCTTAGAAATTGGACCTAGTTCTTCGGGCCAAAACATTGAAGGTATCTGTGACAAACATAGGCACGGGTTCTGCAGTATGCAAGATTCTTGGATTTTTCTCGTCAATGAATCATCCTTTGCTAAAATTGATATTTTTCATAAGCTTTTCCTCATAAAGAAGATGAAAATGGTTGCAGGGAAAGTGGAATAGCCCGTAGCTTAAATCGCCTCTATATAGTCCAAAAATATTCAGTAGCACAGCGTGCACGTGCAATTGTAGAGGCCCAAATTAGTCCATTCTGGGCAGAAGGAGATGACTAGTAGGAAAATGTGTGGCAGGAGTGAGAGTTTTGGACCTAATGCCCGAAAATGTTAAACAATATTTTTTTGTCTTGAAATATATATCTGGGAGCATCAACATATCATTGCTTTACACTGAAACTTTTCCACCCAGAACGGACTAATTTGGAACTCTGCAATTCCTACTTTCGCGGTGCCAAGTGGCTATTGCCTTCACCGTCAATTTCTTTTCTGAAACTTTGTTTGGTGTTGTCATGACTGTGATCACCGATCCGGGAAGGCCATTCATTATGGTTGATTTCAATTTGGGTGCAGGAGTGGGAAGATTCTCTGCATTGCCATCATCTGTTGTCGTATCATCATCCATCAGATCATCTTCTTCTGGCTCAGAATTCATGGCATCAACTTCTGCGATAGCAATGACTGCAACTAAGCAGGTTCTCTGACAAGCCAGGGTTCCAATGGAATTCTTTGGCTTGAAATATATCTCTTGGTGTACCAAGGGACCATCTCGTTTTTTCCTACTAGGAGGAGGGAGATGAATAGTAACAATATGCCTTGGAATAGTGGAACCTCTGGCCATTATGCCCCAATGTGTTTACTGTGTGTGGAGAGAATTGCTGTCAAAAGTTATTTAGAATTTCCATTTGGTAGAGATGATGTTCGAAATGAAAATCGGGGAGGGATAATATAAGCCTCCACAAATTATGGTTTAATGCGTATCAATGGAATATCTCCTCTAGCCTTTCATTGATCAATGACAATTTCCAAGGTTCGTGCTGAATGAGTTGTGACCATCATAGCTCACTAATTGTACAATTAGAAAAAAGTGCGAACGTGGTGGTGATGGTGAAAAGAGATTAAGAATAAGAAATTTCTTAAAAGCACCAACCCGTTGGCACACAAAAAAAAATATTGTGTGGCCTTTGAAATGAATACTTAGAAAGGATAACATGCTTCTGGGCAAATCTTATTTTAATTCGTACTAATGACAAATCTTCTCCGGACTTCCGAAATTTAATGACAGTTTTAACGGTTGTTGCAGGATGGCTACTAGAATTAAATCCTAATTATTGTGTATCTGGAAACAAGTACGAAGGCAGCAGCAATGGAGAAACCGATTCCAAGAAATACCAAAGTATGAAAAGAGGTCAAGCGAAGATATACCCAGGGCATGTGAACGGTCGATGGTTCTCGGCCTAGCGGGCTGAAAATTGAGCCTCTATTGTTTCGTGTCCTACAAATAGCACCTACACTTCCACAATATACAAATTGACAGGTGGACTTGCGTGTTGGTTGGTTCCACATTGCATTTTTTTTGTCCTTAGCGATTCCGTATTAATTCGATAATTAGCCACTTTTTTGGATCAGGGGTTCTCGGTTTGGCGGGAAAAAAATTGGGCATCTATTATTCCGCACTCTACAAATAACAGTGAAAATTCCACGATATATAAATTCAAAAGCTGACCTGCGCTAAATTATTACTGTTAAATATTTGTATTGCAGAATTTAAATATACGAGAAAGTTTGCACAATCTGTTCAGTCGAGTGATATAAAAGTATTTCGACAAACGAGCCATATAAAAAAGAGTCATTCCATAATTAGGCAGTTTTTTTATCGCGGGTTGGCGGCCTCGCGGGCTAAAAAAAGAGTTTCTATTATTCTGTGTCCTACAAATAGCACCCAGATTTCTGCGGCATACAAATTGACAGGAGGACCTACGGGTTTCTTGGATGAACATTGCATTTGATTGCGGTTTCACAACCTAGTGGGATGAAAATTAAGTATCTATTGTTATGTGTCTTACAAATAGCACCTACAATTTCGTGATATACAAATTCACAAGCGGACTTGTGGAGAGTTTCTATATAAAGTATGGAATGAGATTTTATACAGCATATGCAGATCCCTCATTCCATACTTAGGTAGTTTTTGGATCGTAGGCTCATGGTCTGGCAGTCCGAAAAGAGAGTCTCTATTGTTCTGTCTCCTACAAATAGCACCCAGACTTCCGCAATATACAAATTGATAGTGTTCTAGAACATATGCGGATCCCTTATTCCATACTAGGGTATTTTTTGGATCATGGGTTCACAACCTGGTGGGCTAAAAATTAAGTATCTATTGTTCCATGTTCTACAAATACCACCTAGACTTCCGTGTCCTACAAATAACACCTACACTTCTGCGATATACAAATTCACATGTGGACTTGTGGACATAGTCTATATAAAGTATGGAATGAGATTTTATATAGCATATGCGGATCCCTCATTCCATACTTAGGCATTTATTGGGTTGTGGGCTTGCGGCCTGGTGGGCTAAAAATAGAGTATCTATTGTTCCATCTCCTACAAATAGAACCCACACTTCCGCGATATACAAATTGGTAGTGTTTTAGAACATATAAGGATCCCTCATTCCATACTTGAGCACTTTTTGGATCGCGGGTTCGGGACCTAGTGGACTGAAAATTAAGTATCTATTGCTCTGTGTCCTACAAATAGCACGTAGACTGCCGAGATATACAAATTGACACATGGAATTTTGGACATAGTCTCTATATAAAGTATGGAATGAGATTTTATACAGCAAATGCGGATCCCTCATTTCATACTTAGTCAATATTTGGATCGCGGGTTCGCTGGTTGGCGCACCGAAAATAGTCTCTATTGTTTTGTCTCCTACAAATAGTACCTTGACTTATGTGATATACAAATTTATTGGTGGACTCAGGCTAGCTAGATGAACATCGCACTTTTATTGTCCCGTAACGATCCCGTATGAATTTCAAATTTAGCATTTTTTTTTATCGGGGGATCTGGGGCTAGGGAGCTAGAAATTGGGTGTCTATTGTTCCACGCTTTACAATTTTTTTTTTCTAGAACATATGAGGATCCCTCATTCCATACTTCGGCACTTTTTGGATCGCGGGTTTACGACCTAGCGGGCTTTAATTAAGTATCTATTGTTCTATGTCCCACAAATAACACCTAGACTTCTGCGATATACAAATTGACACCCAGAATTGTGGACATAATCTCTAAATAAAGTATGGAATGAGATTTTATATAGCATATGCGGAGATCCCATATGAATTCCATATTTAGCGATTTTTTTTTATCGGGAGCTCTGGGGCTGGCAGATGGAAAATTGAGCGTCTATTGTTCTGTGTTGTACAAAAACATTGTTCTAGAACATATGTGGATCCCTCATTCCATACCTGGGAACTTTTTGGATCGTGGGTTCGCGACTTGGTAGGCTGTAAATTAAGTATCTATTGTTCTATGTCCTACAAATAACACCTAGACTTCTGCGATATACAAGTTGACACACGAACTTGTGGACATTGTCTCTATATAAACTATGGAATGAGATTTTATATAGCATATACAGATCCCTCATTCCATACCTAGGCAGTTTTTGGTTCGTGGCCTGGCAAGCCAACAATAGAGTCTCCATTGTTCTATCTCCTAAAAATAGAACCCAGACTTTCGTGATATACAAGTGGACAGGTGGACTCGGGCTAGTTGGCTGAACATTGCAGTTTTATTGTCATGTAGCGATCCGATATGGATTTCATATCTAGCGATTTTTTTTGATCGGGTCTGTGGGGCTCGCGGGCTGAAAATTGGGCCTCTATTGTTTCGCATTGTACAAACACCACGCACATCTCTGTAATTTACAAATTGACAAATGGACTTGTGAACTGCGTCGCTCAACATTGCAGTTTTCATTGTTCCTTGTCCTCCGAATAGCCCTCGGAGTTTCGCAATATACAGATTGACAGATGGACTTGAGGCCATTGTTTACAGATACTAATCCCTATTAACTATCTAACATATCTAAAAACATGATTTTCAACACTAAATTATTAATAATAATTTTTTCTATTGCAGAATTTAATTAAACGAGAAAGTTTGTACAATCTGGTTGGGTGACTGATATAAAATTTTTCCGACAAATGAGCAATACATAACAAACAAGTACTTTTAGAAAGTATGGACAAGATATTTTATATAACATATGCGGATCCGTCATTCCATACTTGGGCACTTTTTGGATCGCAGGTTCTCGGCCTGGTGGGCTGAAATTTAAACCTCTTTTGTTTGGTATCCTACAAATACCACCCAGACTTTCGCGATATACAAATTGACAGGTGGACTTGCGAATTCCACATTTGTGGGTTCAAGTTTTCAATTGTTTAGCAATGCTCATCCTATCTAACTTCATCTAAAAAAATTATTTTCAGATACTAAAATATTAATATCAACTATTGTTATTGTACAAGTGAACTACATTAAATTATTAAAGGATGTTAAATCGCTTATTTTAAAAAAAATGAAGGAAACAAAAGTTTTTTTTTGTAAAATTCTATAACCGAAAGAATAACAAGGAACAATTTGAATTTTAAGGCCCTCTTGTTCATATGATAGCACAATTGCACTCCACACAATATATATTCGTTGATTTCAAATTATTCTAGGATATTAATTTTACCAAGTTCATCAAATAAGAAAAAATTGCAAAAACAACGATCAATTTGAATTTTAAGAGCCTCTTGTTGGTATGATAGGATAGTTGCACTTCACACACTATATATTTGTTAATTTCAAATTATTTCACAACAATAATTTGACCAAGTTCATCGATCAAGTCAATTTTCCAAAACAAGTCACATAGTACATTTGTGTCACAACGCCATAGAAATTATTAGGTGGATCTGCGTGCCACCTGGACAAAAAAATTCAACTATATTGTTTCTTGTCCTCCAAAGAAGAGATGGAATTCCACGGTATACAAATTGACAGACAAACCAGATAACCAAGAACCAACCATAGTTTAAACAACCCAGAAGAAAGTTCCCAGAAGATTCCATTGAGCATAACCCATCGACCTTTGCACCAAACAATTTGATATACAAATAAAAGATGTCGGCGCATTCCTTTTCTCTTGAAACGAACATTCATCTGGATGTTGAACAAATATTACAAAGAGACATGAGGTATTTTCGTTTCCTCCCAAAGTTTGATTAAATTTTTTTTTTCCCTTCTTCAGCCGATATGAAAAATTGCATTGTCCTCATTTAATGTGAATTTTCTCTGTATATGAAGTTTTTGCAACATATAGACACTGCTTTCCTTTTTGTGTAAATACATTTCATATGACAACTCTGCCAATTCAGGAAGCACATTTGTGACAAAGGCTACTTAACCGAACACTGCACAGTTGTGTTTCCCACTGTTCGGATAACAGCATTGACACAATGTCCATAAATATATGGACATTTTTTGTCGCATCACAGACAATTAATCGTATCATCACTTATCAAAGCAGAAGCAGAAGCAGTGGAATGGAATTTTGCACATACAGGCTCAAAGGGGGTCGAGTACACATTGGCTGCAACTAAAATACCTTCAACCTGGCAATGTGAGAAAAGGGATTTATACATTGAACAATATAATACACAACTGCATCCCCCCCTTCCCTGTAAAACAAAAAATAAAAAGTAAACAGGTGCATAAATTTGTTGAAGGCTATTTCTATAAGAAAAGTGAGGATGATTTTGTGGATGTATACGCACAACAATTGTAGAGCTAGCTAGTTTCTCCAGATCCTCTACTATATCTTCTCACAACTCTATTACAAATGTTGCCTGGGTTGTCCAAAAGATCCTTTCTCTAGAATCCTTCTTCTTTGTTATATTTTCGAAAAACATAATTGGAATCTACCCTCTATGCAATTGTTGTTCCATTGATGAAAACAAATCTGAATACGTATCGAACAATTGTAGCTGCAACATGGAATAGTGCAATATTTGTGTAACTTATCCCACATATATGCAGACATGAAATTTAAGAACAAAATTGAATATGAAAAGTGGTACCATTGCCTTTTTGTTGTCTGACTTTCCATCCTTTATATGGAGAATGTGTTGTGACCCAAATTTTCTCGCTAGTGTCACAACAACCCCAATAGTTCTGATTGGGTAAATATCAGTGCTCTGTGCAAGATGCCTGATAGTCAAGTCCAGGAGGAAGCGATATTCTGAACAAATAGCAGGAATTTTTTACAAAATACTTGTTTTGTTGAGAAAAATAATTCGATCGCAATCACCATGGTCATATACTGTTTTGGGAAATACATTAAAACTTGTAATGGATATCCCATTACGCAACAATATCTTTTCTACATGTTTCTGGACAAGTTGTGGAGGAATAGTGAGTGTGACTATCATCATGGTGCCCTTGTATGTCATATCAGCATGCATAATGGATCTACTTTTGTTTTCCTTGTCCAAGTAGGTGGTATAGACAACCATTATGTCCCCAACGAACATTTGTCACACCTCTAGACCTGATGACATTTTTTGAACAGGAAAACTAAAGTGAATGGTAGTGTTCTACAAGTACATGAATAATATTGATGAACTATGGAGCCATAGTTTCGCAACCACACCTCTTGGTCTGCAGAACATGCAACACGTTCGACGTTTCTCTTGTACTTGTTGATACTTCTTCCGAGCTGGAAACCATGTATTGCAAATAGCATCAACATATCCTCCATGCCATAGATGAATATATAGCCCATGAAATTTGTTCAGTAAACATAGTAAGAGCACAGAATATGAATCTTTACCTTTGGATTTTTCGGTCTATTGATGTCTGGGATGACTGACTACTCATGGTCGTCTCACTAATCCAACTTTTTCTAATGCAAGCATGTGCAGATGAACATCAGGAGTAAGAAAATATATGCATTGTATATTGTCCATCAGAAGGACAAAATAACTGTAAAAATGTATGCATCCTAATTTTTTAATTGGACAAATGTTTAACAATAAACAGGGAGTAACTGTGGGTCACCATGGCCAATGTGTATATCATGGACCCCAAGAAGCCAGGGGAGAAATCTTCAACTTGCCAACCTGGCAGCCGCAATCGACAGAGTGGGTTACTATGGAATAAGGTAGAAGTAGGACCACATATGTCAGTCTGTTAGTCCGTCAACTGACGCATGAGGGAATTTTTGGAAACCACACTAAGCAGATGAATTAGAAAACAAAAGGGATAATAGAAAATGGAAAAAGTAGAAACAGGGAGTGCAAAAAGGCCCATTACTGCGAATTCATAGTTTTCAAGTCTAATATTATATGCTCCCTCCCGGTTTGTATATTTAATTTACCGACACACTTGGTATACCTTTTAGAAGATTGTACCACAATACCCTCTGCTGTTGCACAGAAGAATTCATCTCCTTGTCCAAGCAACCTGTTTTTTCCAAGGCAGCAACATCGAAGATGCAATTGAGACGAAGGCAAGTTAGTATGAAAATAGGCATCTAAAAGAAAAAGAAAAAGGTCTATTTACCCGCCAAAGAGTCCTTCATCCTGTCCAGCGATTATGTTTCTTTAAATGCAACAATGCAATGCAAACACAACGGACATAAACTAGCTTAGTATGCAGGAAGGAATGTATGTAACCAAGATAAATTACCATGTAGGAAGGCACGCAACTAGTTTAACACATATACAGACCATAAATGAAATACAAAACAAAACAATATGAAACAATAGTACAAGAATGCACCTTTCTATATCCTCTTCAGCCGATGCAGTCAAGACTCCCTCCTTTTCTCCAACTACTCTGTTTGTTTCAATGTGGGAACCCACAAAATTCTAATGTACATCAATGGAAGTTGGTATTCACTGGAGAACAAGTAATATGTAGATACAAAAAAACTAACTCAACGAACAATTTACAAAGGCAGAAACACGAACCTTTGCTCTTCTCTATCCATGGGTGTAAACGTCTAGATTTTTTTTCCCTGGCCAAAATATATTACAAGGAAGAAAATATCACGCAATTGCACGACCACAACTAAACGATTTCTGGTTTTCTCTGAAAATTCATCCAGATATTCCCTTTAACCATGTTCTTTATCCTCTACACAAATTGTTGTGCCCACATTACAAGTTCTCATTTTTCTATGGCAAACTACCCAGACATGCTTCCAGACATGAAAATATAATCTTAAAGAATATTTGTTGCACATATCATATCTCAAGCAGAACACAAATTGTATCGTGCGCACACCAGTCTATGTAGAGGAGAAAGAACATGCCATGTCATATATGCACATCTGACCATACATGTTCTATAAATGTAGGATGCAAACATATGATTTATCCCAATAAAAAAACAATGGATATTGTAACTTCACATGTAATCCTCCAACAATTTTGTATGCAACTATTTTCTTTCATGGCAGGACTAAAGCACCAGGAAAATCTCACACAAATACAGATAATGACCTCTGTAAAAATGGAAAATAACATAATTGTAGATTGACTGGTGGGTGCAGGGGCTGAACATTGTAAAGTGACCCCAAAAAACAATAACAATCCAAAAAAATAAATCTCCAACCACCACCGTTGCACCCCAACCCTGTAAGGCCGAATCAAAGAAAAGAAACCAGCGAGAAAGCACGAAGAGGCCGAACTACACCCCCAGGGCCCCAAAGCGCAAACCCCAAGCAAACAAATAGAACCAGCAACCCGGGAACCAATGAACCAGCAAAAGCCACCGACCCAGTGAACAACATATGTATCTCCAACGATTACCAAACTACAGCCGAAGAAGAAAAGGAACTAGAAACATACAAGGAACATGCAACTACAAATAAGCAAACATTCTTACTTGCAAACTACAAACACTGAACAACAAACAAGGAATACAAAATGAAACTATGGAATCGAAACTTATTCCAAAATGATGAAATGTAGAAGCACAGGTCGAATCGCGAGCGAAACAACAAAAAACAACAACCGAGAAAGCAACGAAGAAGAACCACTCACCGAACCAGTAAACAATCTATCTAGCTTCAATGGTTACGAGGATGAAACATACAATGACAGCACCCGACAAACCAACAAAGAAGAAGCAATCATCGAACTAGTAAACAATGTATGTAGCTTCAATGAAAGAACAAGGATGAAACATACAATGGCCATTGAACTGGCATGTACTCCAAGAACCATATTTACATAAACATTTAAAACTCTCAGGTTGTCTAAGGACCTCGCAGTATGAAAACATTTAAGTTTCCAGGGGTGTTGGAGAATGTCGCGTCATGTAAACATTTATGCTGTCAGGCCTATTGAGGCATCTCGAAATAAGTGTCAATAAATTTCAAGAAATATACAAAGCTTGGATATGAAAACATTTCAATATGGTTAGTACATATCAAAACTGACAGATATATTCGGGTAGCAAAAAATGCTAATGCAAACATTCGAACTAATGGTAGCATTAATTGACCTACAAGCAATATACAGGAAAAATATATGATTAAAACATACTGTCTACTAGAAAAAAGTTTGGATATGTTGCCATACATTGCATTGGGAATAACAAAGCCGACAATAAGACCTCCAATCTCTTAGCCAATCAGATCAGTACATATATGTTACTTTTTAATATATAAAAATATATGCTTTTAATTCCATAGCTCCAACAATAGGTAGTGTGCAAATATTTCTGGTCAAAGGACAAACTAATATGTAGTCAACACTTTATTGATCGCTATAGTCCCTCTATGCCTACGACAGGGACTAATAAGAAGATAAAATATAGCAAATTGAACAATATTTTCTAATATATATATATATATATATATATATATATATATATATATATATTTATATATATATATATTTAACTCGTATTTCTATATGGTTGAGTTTTGGCAATACCTTCGAGTCTGTCGATCCCAAATGCTCATTGATGCCCACATAATTTCATTGGAATATCCCATCCAATTGAATAACTTTTTTGAATAGTTAATAGTTTCATAAATATAATTTTTTTGTTTTGGGTTTTAAATTATTCTTTATATATATAATTTTAATTTTGATCATTTTATGGATACACATTTTTAAAGATATAATTATATGTCAAAATTGTATTATGTAGAATTATAATCTTTGATACAATTCATTTTGGTGGCACACAAATAAATAATGCCCAAATTTTTTTAGGTCTTGGAGACATGGTAGAGAGATCAAATGTGTTCACCCTTGGATTTACTTTGAACGGATATGGAAATTCTTTTGAGATCATGGTGTTCACCCTAAGAATTAAAGAGAGAGAGCAAGGCATAATCTCATTAGCTTTACAAAGGAACATCCTATGTTGGGCTCAAATACAAGTGGGTTAAAAGAAAATCTCACCCTTGAATGGATTTAAGCATAGTAATTATCATTAACAACAATTCAATTGCATGAGTTTCAACATAACTTCCAATTCAATTTCCTATGAGTTTCAACATAACTTTGAAGTATTTGAGGGGATGGTGTTGTTCTGTTCAAACTCATAGTCAATAGGGATTTTCCAATGATAATTACTCAAAGATAGATAGGTATTTAAACCGCTTATCTTTGATCCTAGTGTAGGATGATTATTTGTAAACCCTTCACCTTATAGGTTATCCTTGTCAATCTTGGCGGGGAAGCAGTCCACTTTCGCTTTAATGTCGAGGGTGATCACCACAATTTCGAACAGTTTTTCCATCTGGATTAAAAATAAATCCTAAACATACTTCACGGTCTCTCTACCATAAGGTGATGTCTCCATATTCAACCTAGAGAAAGCTGATATAGGAACATAAAACTAAATCTACAACTATGTAAGAGAAAGTTGATATAATTGGATAGTGGCTAATTGTCAATAAATCAAGCATTAATCTTAATAGAAAAACTTCAAGATCATATATTTGGATTAACTTCAATAAAATATTAAGAGAAATATTTTCTCTTTTCCACTAGGATTAACTCTGCATTGTGAAAATATAAAAGAAAAATCATGATTAGGAAGTATCGTGTCACTAATATTCAAATGGAAACCATTGTAAATTTATCAAAGCTTCCTTTAGATCAAGAAAACACTTATTAGATACAGTTTAACATAAGTTTATGTGTACCTTTTGTTCATATATAACACCTTTGCATATTCCAGTACAATTTCAGATCTTAGTAGCAACAATAAAAAAATGTTTTAGGTTTTGATATCATCTCTTATCAGAATCTGCAATGAGAAATAAAGAGCAATAGAAACCATGGGTACTAATCTAAACTAAGAATAATTCATTGCTTTGATTTTCGAGCTCTTTTAAATGGATGAATAGAATTAAAGCAGATGTTAGGGTCTTTAACTCAACAATTTCAGGTTGATTAACTCATTAAAGTTATAGTTGTTTGTTTGTTAATCGAAGGGACCATTTACCTACTTTGGTAAAATTTCATAAATAAGAATTGAATGCAATAGGGTAAACCTGTGTGGAGCATAATAGAGTATCTTTGACATTAAACCCTAAATGTGTCAAGTTTGTTGAAAGCAGGTGGATGTATCGGTGGCCAAGGAGAACCTAATATGTGAATTTACTTTTCTATTCCTCCATGTAATTGGTACTGCATAAATTACTTAGATCTTCCACTTATATATATATATATATATATATATAATTGACTTTGAGGTGTGTTTGTATTGAAATTTGCAATCTCACAGAAAGCAACGACATTTTTAGGTTATATTTTCAAATATGTATTCCCCCTCTTCCTTCTAATAACAACCATAGAATCCCCAAAGATTTGTAATTTTTCATATACCTTTTTCAAATGCAATCATTAGGTTAAATTCAAGGGCACTACCTTTGCATGGTTTTTGTCCCTCTACCTAATCTAGCTTTAAATTTCATTATGTAATCTAGCTTTAAATTTCACTATGTGAGAATCCCACAACTATGTAATACCACCCACCCCACTAATATAGGGATCCTCTTGAACAAATCCATTGAAATATGCCAAAGCACTTTTGGTATCCTTTGTTTTTTTTATTACCATTTATCAACTTTACCATATACGTAAGGTTGATGTTTTCCACATATGTGTATTTTGAATCCTAGAAAATCAATTTAAACAAAAAAACTATATTGGAGATTGGTCCTTTTCACTATATTGGAGATTTGTGGAAATGGTTCTTTATGGTCTCATTAATTAAAGGTCCATTTGCATGGTGCACACATTAGTCATAGAGACTCCCTAGAAGTGGTTGATGTTTGACATATAGATAAGGTTGATGTTTTCCTACATGTGGATTTTGAATCCCAAAATATTAATTTGAAAAAAAAACTATAGATCCATGTTACCACTAGATTGTGTGCTTTTTCCCTTTTGTTTTCAATAGAGTAAATGATATAAGATCAATAAATTAACCATATATGTTATGTACTTTAGCTTATGTTTTTGTTTTGTTAAGCCCTAATGTTGGCTCATTACCCCTTAATTGGGGCATATTAGATTAGTAATGCTATTTTATTTATGTCGGCTTAGGCCATTAGTTGTAATTTAGATTAGTAATGTTATTTTAATTATGTCGGCTTTAGGCCATTATTTGTAATTATACCTCCTAGTCTCCTATATATACCAAGGAGACATTTTCATTTTGAATCATCTTGGAATTGAAAATTTAAGTGGGGTAAAAGGAGGATGCCCCCTCGAAGAGGCCTATTATCTGAAATTATCTCTTTTTCAAGGCGTTGAGTACTTTTTATGAGGTTTTTCTATGCTATGTTGACATTTGGTTCCTAACATGTTTATATATGATATTTATTGGGTTTATGCTTCTATTATATCTTCATAATTAATGTTTTTTTATATGTAATGCTTTGTATATCCACATTATGTATTGATTGGATGTTTTTTAAAAATTATACGGGTTTTAAATATGATTCATACATACACATCCTTACATTTAATGCTTATATTATTTTACTTCATATTTTCCTCATTTCTTTCGTTTGTTTTGCAATATTTATGCTTTTATTCATTGTGTTACTCATTAAAGGTTTAATACTTTTGGATTTAATTAAATAATGGTTCTATTCACTTTGCTCATATTTTTTTAATTGTAAGGCAAGTTCAACATACCATTATGGATCCAACATGTGGAGTTGTTTTCCATTCCATATTTTGGAGCTGATCTTTTTTTGGCTCTCTTTTTCAGTATTGATAAGATTTAGAATAATTTGTAAACAATGGAATGTTTTTCTACAAACCCCTTCATTCCTTGCTCAATGCCATCAAGTTTCCAACAATGGATTTGGTTTTATTATTCCATTGCTCCATGGTGATGAAAGTTAATTCCTAGGATCATACCTTAATCAAACTGGTCGCATATGTCATTTTCATGTGTCATTTATAAATTCCAGATACACAATTGAATGCATCGTTCGATGCATAATTTTGTTATCCTCACCAACTGGATGCTCCCTTGCAAAAAAATATTTTGTGATGAATCCATTTACCAAGTCATTCAAAAATATAGGTTCTATGTGGGTTGGAGACGGGGGTTTCTTTACACTCTTGGAGCATGTCAGTGCTAGAAAATATGAATGGGTTATTTTGAAACATATTTTCAAAATACCCCAATCATAGTATTTTATTTGCAGTAGCCTTGAAAACGTTAGGAGGAGGAAAACCATTCCTTATGGTGGGACTACACCTCCAAAAGAGGCAGTGGTCTATAAAAGTAAAATTGATTGGTTGTATGTGGACACAGATTATGATGACTACCCTTGGTATGGGTACACTATATATTGGTTGGATGTTTTAAATAATCAATGGGGTTTTTCTTTTGCTCCAATAACATACATATATTGTAATTCTTTGGCATTATACAATAACCAACTTATATGCCTCATCAATGATGGTTCCATCTCTGTTTGGTCTATTGAATAAGTGGATAATTTTCAATTCGGCCAACCATGTATTGAACAAAGTTTGGACTATTTCTAGGATGATTGGGGATTCAAATGAAATTTGTTGCAACACCTTTCAACATATATAAATAAAAAATGTCTTGGGTATCTTCCATTTCAAATAGTTGGTGGGATAATATTGATGTGCAATAACAATGAACTTCCAGTCATGTTATATGACTTGATGATTGGCTTATGTTTCCCAACAAATATCACTGATGTTTCCATGTTACATAACTCTAGGTTTACATTTCCATTTCAAGGCCATTTCAATGATCTCATTGAAAATGGAAATGGTTTTCCACTACTTCCAAATATGGATTTTGTTGATGACATTCTACCATTGGGAATAGATGTGATGGCTTAGGCTACTTGGACTTATAATAAGTAATATTAAATATTATCAAACATTTTTTACTTGTTTCATAACTATTCTTATTCCATTATAAAATTTCAATTATGAATTGGTTCAATTTTTAAGTGCCCATGTTATGGTTATATGATTATTGCAAGTTCACTTTTGAATTTTATTCCATTATGAATTAGTTTAATTTTAAAGTGCACTTGTTATGGTTATATGGTTATTGCAATTTTACTTTTAACTTTTATTCCATTTCTTCTTTATTATCATGCTCATGTCACTTTATATATATTCAAATGTATCTAAATATGTTATTTATTTACTATTTTATTAATTCCATAATTTATTCTTCTTTATATGAATGGAATTTATATTTCTGTGATGATGTTAAAAATATGTTATTATTTCTATGTAGTTGTAGAAATGTCCACTGAAGGAGCAAGTAATCATTCTACCAAACACAATAGATCACCAACATCACGTTAGAGAGATAATGAACGTCAACATTTATGGTATCAACGAAACAAATATGCAATAAATGAACATAGAAGACTTCTATATCGTAGAAGGACATAGTCATAAGTATCGTTTTTTGGATTATATCATGCAAAGAACATTTCCCATGAATGTTTCATTCCCAGAATCTTTTCATAATCCTAATATTTATACTATTCCACATTATTCTAACAACATTCATTTTATTGGGGAAACTTCTCGTATTCCAGAAGATTATCATGTGCATATGATACCTACAAATGACAACATCCATACTTCAACCAATGTAAGTGCAATTTTAGAGTATGGAGCAACAACGAAAAACATGCAGGCTAGACTTATTGATGTCATTCTGGAACAAGTTCCATCTACAGAAGTACATGTTCGTCATGTGCTTTCCTATTTTCTAGAAAAATTGTAAACTCCTCCTACTGACATTGCTTCTTTATTTCACAACCTCATTTTGTAGAAAATGTCGCACCACCAACAAAATCAATCATCCCGCATACTGTTTCACTTGGAACAACAAAGGTATTTCAACCCTCATTCATGATGACTATATTGGCAATTCTTTCCTATTATTGATGAGTTTAACCATGTTTTTTTCTTCACTCAGGACATTGTTCATTTGAATAGAGGTACAAAAATCAACTTTGCACATCTTTCAACAACTCATGTTACATGTCAATGAGAGCCATCTCATAACCTCCCTTCAAATCTTCCTAGACTATCTAATTGGAAAGCAAATGTTGATGTTGTATGTATTTGATTTATTATTCATTTTTACATTTAGACTCCTAATTTTTCACACTTAGATGGACATTAAAGTTTTTAGTATTTTATGACCAGGACACCATTCAATGCAATCACGGTAGAGAAATTCAATCCATGAATTTAAGGGAAATAACTGTTGGAAGTAACATGCCCAATCCACTTGTTGCAAATTTGGGTGGGCCCTCTAACATTTCTAAAGATGAAGTAGATTTTAGAGGTAATTTTACTCTTCCCATTGGTGGTCAACATGATCCCATGCCTAGATGACATATACTATTTCATCCCAACATGATTGCAGTACATAAAAAATTTCGAGCGAAGATAGATAATCTTTCCATTACTAAAATGTGCCATGTTTTCCAAGAATCATATCCCGGTATCCAAGTTGTGAGGGGGTCTGAAGGACCTATTTGTAAAAGGTGTACGTAGGAGAGAGGTTCCCATCATTTTTCTCGATGGAATCACATGGATCCTAGTCAACAACCTCATGTTCTAAGATTCCTTACCCAAGTTGAAGAGATTCTCATAGCACGTGTAAATCCTATATTGCAAGTGACTCATGCTCATGGTGGGAAATATAAATATAGTGGTCACACAATCAACTTTCCGAAAGATATTTTTGTGATTGCTAGAAATGTTCCACGACATGTTGAAGACCTCGACTTCCTAATTGTTAGAAGACATGGTTCCCAATCTAGATATTATGAATGTTATGTGAAGTGATCACGAGTGATAAATGCATTGTATTACAAAATTCAAATGGATAAAGTTTATCACGATGTTGAAATTGACATGGACTCAGTTGCTACTCTCCCTGAAAACCCAATAGATATGTCAACTCAGCTTAATTTTTTTGATTTTGATATTGAAGAAACATATAATAATGTTGTTGATGTTAAAGGGTTTCCCGCTGACCGTTTTCACTCTCATCCTTCATATTTTGTTTCTCGCCTACCCAATGAACATAGATAAGTGGAAGAAATAAGAACATTTATTTTAAATGTTCAGTCTTCACCTATTCGACCGGTCAACTGGCCAGTTATTGGTTCATATCCAATCAATGAATATAATATTGAAGGGTTATTAGACATGGACATCCCCACATTATTTCCCATTGGTGAGGCTGATTGGTTTAGTCCATGTATTTATAACATTCAAATTCATGAATATGGATTTCATTTGCTTAGATATTTTGATCAGATATTTGGAATCCATCCTTGCTTTTGATACTTCTTATTGAACATGATAATGTGACATAAAATCCAAGCAATTGTTGTAGTTTTTGTAAAGAAAAATATACATGATAACTCCCCAACAACAATTGAAGCCTTACATCAACAACTCTTAGATTTACCTAATAATAAGTTGGCTGAGAATCTTATGCATTTTGGTTCTTCACTCAAAGGTACAAGGGCCTATTGGAAAAAAATTTGTACTGAACTTACTAACATGATTACTCAGTTGGGTTGTCCAAATTTGTTTTTTACTTTGAGCACAATTGACACAAAATGGCCATACTTTCATAATGTCATGCCGAGAAATGACAATTCTCATGGTTTTAATCAACATCGTATAAAAATTGAGAATGTTATCAGGTACCCCCATATTGTTTCCATGTTTATGCATCATAGATTCAATATCTTCTGACAAGAAGTAATCCAAAAATATCTTGGAGCTAAATACTTTTGGTACAGGTTTGTATTGTCATATTTATGTTAAATAATTTATTTCTTCCTTTTTATTGTTCTTTTCTTCTATACATATTTACTATATCTTATTTGTTTTTTAGATATGAGTGGCAACATAGAGGATCGACTCACATCCATGGCTTATTATGGTTGCAAGGTGCTCCTAACATGGAAATATTAGATTGGTCTAATCCTTCAGATGTGCATGGTGTAAAGACATATTTTGATAGATATGTAATATCATGGAATCCATGTGACATTCATCACCAAAACATTATGGTTCCTCAAAGTATCAATGATGATCCATGCCTATTGAATACAGATCAGATATTTTCTTCTAATCCTCATGATGATTATGAACATTTTTTGAACCGTGTTCAAAGACATACAAAGTGCAACTTCAATTCTTGCTTGCGCAATAAAGGAGATATTCTCAGTTGCATCTAGTCTCAGTTGCCGCTATCCATGGGATGTTCGAGATGAATCAATATTGTTCATAGATGAGAAAGGAAGAAATAAATATGAGCTAGCATGAAATGATGATAGGCTAAATATCCATAATGTAGATCTTCTTGCAATGTGGCATGCAAATGTTGATTTTCAACCAGTGGTTTCTCATCATGTTGTCTTGAAATATATTTTTAAGTATGCTTCCAAAGAGGAAAAGAGATCAGAAAGTTAACAAGATATGCTAACAAGAATTTCAAATTCCGGTGCCTCAAAAGATAGTGCTTTGTCTGAATACAGAAGATTCCTTGCTGAAACACTTGTTGATCATGACATTGGAGCCCAAGAAACGTGCCATATGTTACTAAAGCTACCTCTTGTAATTTGCAGTCGAAAATTCGTTTCCTTAAATGTTGGGAGAAAAATTTAAAAAAAAATGGCAAAGAACCCCCATCAATTTTCATCTCCCAATAGTTTTGTTGAAATATATCAACAAATACCTACTTCTATTGAACATTTGTGTTTGATAGAAACAACAAGATCTTGGAAATTTGATTCCAAACGTAAGAAAGAGAAATGGAACCCTATATATGTCCATGCCATTGTTAGAGTTTGGTCATGATTTGATTCTATTCTTGATGAGGCATCAAAAGAATTCCATAATTTTTGTTGGACTGGATTGATTTTGTACAAACCATTTAGGAACATTCCCTTAGATATTGGCCTCTCAGATGATACAATTATTGAAAATTGGAGAAATTTTTTATATTGAGCATGGCATGTTGATTGGGCCCCTCTCTCTTCGAAAAATGTTGAAGATGATGACGATTCCCAACAAAAACCAACCCATGTGGAAGAAAATTTTGAAGAATGGAAAAAAATTTCTCGCTTGGTTCCTCCTAATAATGTCAATGTTTCTAACCTTCACACTTTTGGTCAAAGGGACTTTTATATATGTTTTGACTAGGAGGAAACAACAGTTTCAAATGATGTCGTGGAAGAGGCTATTTATTTTATAAGAATTTCCCAATCAAGGAGTCATATTGTTGAAAATTTTCATCCCACATTTGCATCTCCATGATTCTTCCTTGGCAGAGAAACAATGAGTTTATTTTGATATAATTTTACAACATTCCATTCAATATCCAAGTCTCAAACCTCTTCTAATGATTATTCAGGGAACTGCAGGCATTGGAAAGTCTTTCATTATTCATTATATGTATCATTCTCTTTCTACTTCATCGGTTGATGGAAATAGTCCTTTTCTTTTGCTTACTCCAACATGAATAGCTGCTTTTAATATACATGCAAGAACAATACACTCGGGACTGAAAATTCCTATTAAGGATATGTGACCACTACAGGGTCAGTATCTAGCAATATTTAAAGAGGAAATGAGGCATATTCAATATATTTTGATAGATGAAATGCAATTTTTAGGATCAAGGTGCTAGCGGAGAAAATCCCCCTATTACTATACCAGGGTTAAAGTATAGGCAGAGCTATGATCTCCCTTAAAAGACCATCATATTATAAACTACCCCAAACACTCTAAATGGATGAACAAAAAGAGATAGGAAAGTAGGTCAAGAGTTTTGAACCTACACAGAATAGATCTGGCTAAACAATAATACACACATTTGTGGAGAGAATTTGAGAAAGAGGAAAAAGGAGAGAAAGAATAGAAGAATTATCATTAACCGTTATGAATAATGAATAATTTACACATGATATACTCTGTATAGGTCAATGAGTGATAACCAATGTGCCATAGTGGTCATCTAGAGTGATGTGGACACACACCAACAGTTACGGGAGTGAACTGCCACCTAGTTTAGTCTCTAAGGAAGTTATGGGAGTGAACTTCCACCTAATTGAGTTAACTAGTCAACTAGTCTTCGGTTAACTGATTGAACATACAATAGTGAGGAGTTAACTCAGGGAATCAAGGCTAATTCGCCAGTATGGTGATGATACCAAGGCAAGGTCAAATTTTCATGGTGATGATCCCAATGTTTCATGGTGAAAAAATCAATGCAACATCTAAACTCAACTCAACTAGTCAAACTAAAGTGTCAATTGAAAGAGAATATTCTCCCCTAAAATATAAGAGACTAGATAATGACTAATTATAACTAATAAACAAGGGGAAAACTTAGGAAAAATAAATCCTAGGTGTGTGTGAAGTAACTCCAACACCCCCCCTAAACATCACTATGGTGAAAATAAAGAATGGGTCCCGGCAACGAGGCCATGTTAGGTACCCAAATACAAAACATACACTGAAATAAAGTGAGGAAAGAGGGAAACACTCATGGGGAAACCCCCCTAAAGGTAAAATGTATGTAAAAATAAGAACTACAGTTTCTAGGCAACTGTGTCCTTCACTCCAAGATGACTTCACAGAGAATGGAACTTTTGCTCAGTGAAGGTCTTGGTGAAGATGTTTGTTTTTTGTTCTGGTGAAGAACATAATTGTAAGTCGATGATCCCCTCATGTACTAAGTCTCGGATGTAGTGCATGTGGATATCGATGTGCTTCGTCCGCTACCTCTGAACTGGATCTCTGCAGAACTTCAGAGTGCTCTGGTTGTCACACGAGATGACGATCGACCGATGAAACTAAATGCCCAACTCAATGAGAAAATGGTGTATCCACATAGCCTGAATGGTAATGTTAACTACCCTTATGTACTCTACCTCAAATGAATAGAGATAAATGACAGCTTGCTTCTTGCTCGACCAACAGATAGGCCTGGAACCAAGATTGAGTGAGTAACTAGATGTGGACTTGTGATCAGTGTTATCGCTAGCCCAGTCGAAATCAGTAAACCCAATGAGATCTAATGTAGAGTCTGTTGTATAATGAATCCCAAAGGTGATGGTTCCCTGAACGTATCGAAGGATACGCTTTGAAGCTTTCCAATGTAGCTCATGCAACTCTTACATGAACCTGGAAACTGCATCGACTACATATGAGAGATTTGTTCTAGAGTATGTGAGATACAACAAGATCCCCACTAGTTGTCTGTACAGTTTTTTGTCAACCAGTGGAGTCTCCCCGCCATCCTCAAGTTTGACTCCTGATAGGAAAGGAGTCGGATCAGACTTGCAGTCGGTCATGTGAAATCTATCAAGGAGATCTCGTGCATACTTGGCCTAAGACAATTTGATTCCTGATGCATCCTGACTGATCTCGAGTCCAAGGAAGAAGTGTAGAGAACCCATATCCTTCATCAAAAACCTATCATGCAGAATCCTCTTGACTACAAAAATTGTTGAAGTCGAGCACCCAGTGATCAACAAATCATCAACATATAGAACTAAAAGTAGAAGTGAATTAGTCGTCCTGAGCATGTAGACATTCAAGTCTGATTTACAACATACAAATTTATGTGACGACAGGTAGGAATCCATCTTGGCATACCATGCCCTCGGAGCCTTCTTGAGGCCATAACGTGACTTCTTTAGTCGACAGACCAAAGATGAGTCCTGCATAAATCCCTAGGGATGCTCCATATAGATCTCCTCAGAGAGATCTTCATGAAGAAATGCATTCTTCACATCGATTTGATGGAATTCCCATCCGTTGGTTGCCGCAATGGCAAGTGCCAATCGTATGGAATCCATCTTCTCTACTGGAGCGAAGGTCTCATCATAGTCAATACCATGAACCTGATGAAAGCCTTTGGAAACAGTCCTAGCTTTGTATCTGATAATTTTTCCACTGTGATCTTGATCTAATAGACCCATCTGCATTTGAAAATTTTCCTCCCAGAAGGAAGGGGAACCAGATCCCAAATCTAGTTCTCGAGGAGGGAGTTGTACTCCTCCTGCATGGTGGATTTCTAAAAGGGATTTCCAGCAGCCTTGCCATAATACTGTGGATCTGAAGACCAAACCAAGAAAATATGCCTGGAAGGAAATGGTTTAGTGGTAGTGAGTGCAACAGGAGGCTCCTTGAAATAAAATCGAGTCCTCCTAGTGTCGGTTGGATCACCAACAAGATCCCCTGCATCCTGAAGAGTAGTCTGTGCCAACTTGGGCCTCTGCTTTGGCTCTGCAACTGCATCTGGATTCTCTGAATCTGCATCTGATTGTACTAAATCTAAATATGAATCATTTGAGTCCTCTGAATCATAACTCTCATATGAAGAAGAGTCAACATGTGCATGCACATCATCTTGGATAGGTGGAAGAATGAAGCTGCCGGCATGTTGCTGTTGAGGTGCATGCGAGACACTTTCTTTGAATTGGACACTACACTCAATGATGAACCGGTCTGAGGAAAGATCAATAAGATTGTATCCCTTCACACCGTTGGGGTATCCAAAAAAAATTCACTCAATGCTCTGTGGATCAAGTTCCTTCCTCTTTTCAGAGGGAATTTGGGCCCATGCATTTGAACAAAAAATGTGAAAGTGGGTCACTTCCGGTTTGAGGCCGCTCCAAGGCTCATATGGGGTCTTATCCTTGATAGATCTATGGGGAGATCTGTTTTGTATGTATGTTTCACAATTAAGTTCTATGGCCCATAGTCTCTGTGGTAGTGACTTTGCATGCAACATGTGTGATGCCATCTCCTTTAGAGATCTATTTTTCTACTCGGCAACTCCGTTTTGCTGCGGAGTATAGGGAACTGTGTGTTGCAACTAGATCCCTACCTCATGATTTACATAATATCCTCCATTATCAGTTAAGAGGACCTTGATCTTCTTTCCAGACTATGTCTCAATCAAGGCTTTGAAATCTTTGAGGTGTTGAAAGACCTCAGATTTTTGCCTGAGAAAGTAGATCCATGTAAAACGTGAGAAATCATCAACAAAAATGAGAACAAACCTCGCTTTTTTGATCGATGAATGCGTAAAAGGACCCATAAGGTCACTTTGGATCATATCTATAGGTGCACAGGCTCTCTGATACTTTCTCTTGTCAAATTTCTCTTGAGGGTGTTTCCCGAGAACACATCCCTCACACACTCCCTTGGATAAATGGATGTTTGATAGACCATCAACCAACTTGTGCTTTCTAAGTTGTTGCATGTATATGAAATTCAAATGTCCAAAATTTTTGTGCCATATCCTACTACTTTCATTAGCATGAGTAAGGAGTAAAGCAAAATCAGGTTCAATGAATTCAGAAAAAGTATATAGTCTAGACTGATAATTTACCTCACCGGTAGCAACCCTGGAGTTGGTTTGCATGTGGTAGATGTCTAGAGAATTTGGTGTGAATATGAATTTATTTATGGTGCAAGAATTCGTCATCTGATACACGAAGAGAAGGTTGAGAGAAAGTTTGGGAACATGCAACACATTCTCAAAGCTTCCGTTGGTGAGTTCAATCCTTCCTTTGTTGGTGACTTCGACAAAAGAGTTTTCCCACATCATAATAGGAGGACCTTTGCATGCATTCAAAGAAGAATATACTGCTTTTGAGGCAGCCATGTGATGTGATACTCCTGAATCTATGATCCAAGCATCGGGAGAGGAGTTGATGGCAATCAAGGTATAGCTAGAATTGTCTTTCTTGGAATTCAAATCTTCTGGCTTCTTCTTCTTGGCACCCTCGGGGATGCAATCTCCAAGGTTGTTTTGATGAAGTATTTGAGACATCATATCTATTTGTTTTGCATGCATGCATATTCTGAATGGAATCCTTTGTGACAATACATGCATTTCTCCCCTTTTCTTCTCTTTTCCCCTTTGGATCCGGAGACATCGGTGAAGGGTTTTATGTACCCTTCCTTCTTTGGATGTGCATGAGATTTCCATTTATCATTATCTTTAGATTTCTGATATTTGTGGCTTCCATCTTGCACAGTGAGTGCATGCACCTTTGGGCCTTTGATTTTTCCCATGTTGATGAGCTTGGTTTGCTCTTGTGTCATGGATTCGATAAAATCCTCAAGAGAAGGCATCTTCCAGGTGGCTCTTGAGGTGAATCGTATAGAATGGAATGTGGATATGAATAAAAATAATTTAGGACCAAGCTTGGAGAGAATGGTGAGAACCATTTGTTTCTCCTCCTTCGATTTATTAACCTTGCAAGCTTTGAGCTGCGATAGTAAATCCTTGATTTCTGTAAAGAAATCTTGGATATTGTCGAAGATTTTTGGATCCAATGTTAGAAGATACACCTCTGGTATTGTTGATGGGCGAAATTAACCGTCCGTCAACTGGAAGAGAGAGTCCGGTCTAGGGTTGTCTAAATAACCCAAGCCGTTTGGTGTAACTCATTTTGACGGGTTTAATGGCTCCGTTAACCAATCTAAGAATCCTAAAAGAAACGAATAAAAGAGAGAAATAACTAAATAATTACTAAACACTATATATTTAGGTACATATGTTATAATGTAACTATAGTAGTTGTATTTAAGCAAAATATATACAAGTCTCTTTTATTTACATGATTTACAAGATGCAAGTTTTAATCGAAACTTATGAAAATCGATGTGAAAAATTATTGTTTCTAGGAAGCAGATAAAGAAAGCACATAAAAATATTTATTGTTTTTCTTTTATAAATTTAAAGAATCTTGCAAAAAAGTTAATGAAACATGAACATGTGGATAGTCAAAACTGAACCATACATTCATTGTTTCATTCATAAACAACTTAACTAAATAACACACATAATAACCCGTCGCTAATCGACGAAACTTATCTTTCTGTGTTGTATGAGCTCCTGCTTGTACTGTTGTTGAGGGAAACCTATAACAGAACAATACTAGAACTTCTAGAATACATTCAAAGAAGTATTTGATATTGGAGTAAATTAATAACAATAGGAAGACAACTAATTAAAAATTGTGTGATCTTAAGATAATCAATATTAAAGAACGAAAGAAAATTCAATTTTGGGTATTGGTATTATCCATCATTTAACATTAGAAATAAATTCCATAATAATCAAATGATTGATTGATCACACATAAAAAATGAAATAAGAAATTATGGGCAACATATAACATTTAATAGTATGAAAACACCATATGATTGACAAGCTAAAGCTAAAATCAATCGTTATAACATTTTCATAATATAACAATAATGAAAGAATGAAATGGAATAAGTATCACACAGGTCTAAATACAAAGATGAATTACTTTCCCATATTCTTTCTCAAAATCACATGCCCATATTGTAGTCCTGGAAGAATTGTTTTGGATAATAAACTCTTAAAGATTGGAAAAATTAATATATAAATAATAATAATTAACCATGTATTGATAAAAAAGACTAAAGCTACTTAAATCAATGCATAATAAATTATTGAAAGAATATGGAGATATTATATGAAAATAAAACCATTTTACTTACAGGACAAAAGCCATTAAACAACTTGGAATTCCATATTCTTCTTTAAAAATACTCGTCCATTCTCCCAAAGCTTCCAGCCATCCATTACTCCATTAGAAAAGAAATAAAAATTTTACAAAAACAATAATATACAAAAGAGAAAGGATTAAAATCCTCCTCTCCAATTCTTCTATCTCTATGGCTCTGTTCTTTCTCATATATTTATAAAATGAATGAACAGTCTGGGTGTCACTATTAATTTCCGCCACCTGAAATTTGCCTCTAAAAGAGACCCAAATATCTCTCAAATCGTGCATTTTTTGGGGAAAATGTCTGAGAGGAAGTTAAATGGGTCCATTTTGGTTCTGGGTTTTCAACCGTTTCTCCAAATTCCTCACGGTTTGGCTGCAATCAGTCCTGCAAAATTGTGTGTCTGATCTTGACACCTTTCCAAATTTTATCTGTTATTGTTCATAAAATTATTTGTAGAAATCCAAAATTATTTTTGGATCAATCATCTTGAACGTATTTGGATAATAAAATCAAGCCATGATCAGATCCGTATCAAATATTTGATGATAGAAACCTGTGAAACAAAAAGAAACCTAAATTAA
>ML783491.1:9944-51080 GCA_009831015.1 Picea engelmannii | reverse complement strand
GATGAAGTATTGAACACATTATTCAAAATAGTCAAACTTGCTAATGAGAAAAAGAATAAACACATAATCATAATTTAAACAAAAGTAAACATTTGATAAAAATTAATGTTTTTGTTTAAATTGAGATTTTTATGCTCGTTTTTTAACTTTTGACATATACTCTTGTAATGAATGTTTCATACTATAGTGATTGTCTTAAGTTTGTCTCAAAGCAAGCCAAGGTATGGAACTATTTGAAAATGTTGATTCTGTAGCTCATTATAATTATCAAGATTTTAATAGGGGCCCTTTAAATTTTGTAAAAATATAAGGGGAGTTGTTGGGGCCCAACAGGTATGTATCCCCTCATCTCATAATTTTTTCCAAATATCCATTCCAAGGTGGTACAGGCTTCATTGGGATTCTTACAAGAAGATATATGAAAAACGAGATAGGGAGAAATAAAACTACAAATTCTTTTGAGTGCCTCATCCATGCGATTTAAGTACTTGAATTTTTCTATGGATGATGTTAGTTTTGTATCTGTATTCAAGGTTAACCTATACAACCCTCTATTTTAGAGATGTATGGTTATTTTCTCCTTCCATTCAAAATAGTTGTAATGTGTAAGAATGAATTCTTTTTGGAAATCCATCTTTCCGTTGTCTTCAATCTTTTGTACCTGCAAAAACTTTTGGTGTAGATTTTGCTTAGCAGTTTGTCAGATCTGATACCATGTAAATGTGTTGAAACTGCACATAATAGATCTAGATAAACAATAATACACACATTTTCAAAGAGAATTTGAGAAATAAGGAGAAGGAGAGAAAGAATAGAAGAATTCTCATTAACCGTTCTGAATAATGAATAATTTACACATGATATACTCTCCATAGCTCAATGAGTGAACACTGAAGGAGAACCAATGCACCATAGTGGTGTTATAGAGTGATATGGACACACACCAACAGTTACGGGAGTGAACTTCCACCTAGTCTAGTCTCTCAGGCAGTTACGGGAGTGAACTTCCACCTAATTGAGTTAACTAGTCAACTAATATTCAGTTAACTGACTGAACAAAGAGTAGTGAGGAGTTAACTCAGGGAATCAAGGCTAATGCACCAGTCTGGTGATGATACCAAGGCAAGGTCGAATTATCATGGTGATGATCCCAATGTTTCATGGTGACAAAACCAATGCAACATCTAAACTCAAATCAACTTGTCAAACCAAAGTGTCAACTGAAAGAGAATATTCTTCAGGTGGAATATTCTCTCCTAAAATATAGGACACTGGATAATGACTAATTATGATTAATAAAGAAGGAAAAATAAATCCTAGGTGTGTGTGAAGTAACTCCAACAAGAATTAGTACCTTTGGTCCTAACGTTCAATGTAGACATCCTCCATATTTGTAGCTTTCCAGGATGTTGGTCTCCTCCCAAAGATGACTTGCAAGACCACTTAGACAAACAATGCTATAAATATTTTATCTCTACTCATAAATATTAGGGTTAGATGTAAACCATTATGCATAAATCAAATGAAAATCATAAACACATAATATTTGGGACAAGAAAAAAATCAGTTTATTCAGTATGAAGATTAAAAGTTGCAACCTTCAGTGGCTGACGCTCCATGAACTAGGTCCAGGATCCTCTTAATGTTTCTCCAAACACATCATCCCAAGGCCTTCTCTCACAATCAACTGATCACTTTAGGGAAAGGGAAGCAAGTGTATAGGAGAAAGGGCTAGAGAGGGAATACTGAGGCCAAATCTCAGAAAGGGCTGCAATATTTGGAATAAGAGGGGGAAGGGATATTGGTAGAGTTTATCTATTATAATGATTGATGTTGGAATGGGACCCCAATACCTCCTTTTATATGACAAAAGGATAGTTATTTGGTTTGGGGAAGGGCTACAATGGGTGAATTGGTTGGGAAACCCTCGATAGCCCATAAACTCCGTTGAATTCCTTGCAACTTTTGGAGGTAAATGCAAGTTGTTTAGTATGCATCTAGCATATGTATGTAGGTTGTCTAGCATGTATCTAGTGTATGTACATGGGAAGTAGTGCATCAGGGTGCGTACATGCTTCAAAAAATGGTTTTTTAAAGAGAGATCCTCAACAATAGTTTGGGAAATTATGCAAGTACAAAGGCCAATGCTATGTATGCATAGGTAGGGAGTTTTAGGGATATAATATATTCCCCCTAATGTGTGAGTTTAGAAGAGAAACTGATGGCCGAAATACATTACAATATATTTACCATTGGGAAGGAACAAAGTAGAGTGAGCCCGAGACTAGAGCTCAGGAGGTCGCCATCTGCAAAACACTAATCTCTATGAGGAAATCATACCCATGCTCAGGATAAACTAATCATGGTTGCCAATTAAGTACACTGCAGATACATGTCATAGAAAATTCTATATAAAGTGTAGCCACAGAAAATATACAACGGATATACATCTCAAAATAACTCGATGATATTTGAATACAATACAATATGCATTGTCAAGAAGCATCAACGTATGTGGCTAGAGATGAGGATTTCATAGCTCAAGAAACAACATCAAGATCTTCAACTGCTTAGGTAGGAGTGCAATAGGAGTGTAAGACTCACTACTCTAAGGTCTTCGACATGTTGTCAGAGAAATACTGGAGGTTCTCGATCATCAAGAACATAAATTCGTAGATTTTGAATCTAGACTTGACTGGACTCACGGGATGGGTAGATCATGAAATTCAAGAGACAAACTGTTGAATGGCCGACTCAGCTTAGATAAAAATTCCATTGGAAAAAATCATGAAAGATGATCAAAATCAGATAGCGTAATATTGACATAAGTCTATGATGCAGGAGGGACCATAAACTATCCATATGTTTGTAAGAGTAACCAAATGGAGGAGGACATAACTCTATGTAGTGAGAACATCTTCCTAAGGTCATACTAGATCTCAATGCTTGGAAAACAAATGAAAGGATGTTCTTTTTTTAAGGGTGACTCTTGCTGCTGAAATAAGAACGTATATTTCCCATCCCCTCTTTTTGTAATATTTGATTTTTTTTAATCTTTTTCAAATTTTTAACGAGCTTGAAAAATAATAAAAGAATGCTACATTACAAAGGAGGAATGAGTATCTAAGAAAGAAAACTGGTTCCAAGCGCATTGAACATACTGATTCTCAAGGCAAGGCGACATGTGCAGGATAAGGAAACTTGGGGGAAATTCCTCCATGGGTCAAGGTGTCAGATCACAGAGGAAAAAAGTCTTGCAAGGCTTGTGTATAAGGAATGATTTAAAGGTTCATTTGAGAGCAACATGGAGCTGACATTAAGCCAAATATGAAAATATGAGACTCGCAATTCGATTAAGAATGACACAACAAGACTCCTTCCATGTGAATTTTTACGAGCCCAAAGAAGGTAAGCTCGATGTTTTTTTCACGTTTAGAGAGTCTTGAAAAACATTAAAGAAGACTCCAAGGAGTACATTTTTTGCAATTAGTCTAATCGGCCCGAAAAATGGTTAAAATTGCACATAAATGACGTCTTTTCAAAACCAGTTTAACGAATGTGACAAAGACAATATCACTTGTCTATCTTTTCAATTTTAAGAGTCTGAAAAGAGCTTAACTATGGACTCACAACCTTTTTCTAGGTTTAGTATCCTTAGCCTGAAAAAGTATAAAATAGGAGAACTCTCTCGGCAAGACGAATCTCCCGAGGCCTACCTTTTTCTGGAATAATCTACTGGCTAGAAAAAGGGTTAAACTCATGCCAAGTAGATGTTCTTCTGGACCAATTTTAACGAGTGTGAAGGAACAAGGTCACTCAACGATATTTTCATATTTAGGGAGTCTGAAAAGAGATTAACTATGGACTCTAGAGGGGTTCCTTTTTCATAAGTAATCTCCAAGGCTCGAAAAAGAGATAAACCAAGACCAAGGAGAATGTTCCTTTTTTGAAAATTTAGTCCCTAAGGCCCGAAAAAGGGTTAAACTTATGCCTGAAAATACTCTTCTAGCGAACTGAAGTTCCTAGACCATACGTTTATTCGTAAAATTATCCATCCAGACCCAAAAAGGGATAAACTACTGTCGAACATATGTGCCTTCAAATTTGAGTTTGGAAAGTGTGAAGGGAAACACGATCGCTCAACAATATTTTCATTTTTAGAGAGTCCTCGGGTTTAATTTGAATTTTATTATATCCTGAAAAATTTGTCTATGAAAGAAAAGACTTCGCAACTCGCACACTCATCAACAATCTGATCAATAAACGGGGTTGGAAAATTGTCTTTCGGGCAAGATTTGTTCAAATCATGAAAATCCATACAAACATGAATCATGCCCAATTTCTTGTTGACGGGAACCAGGTTTCATACCCATTCCATCAATTTTATGGGGTAGATGAAACCAACTTTGAGAATTTTCTCTACTTTATCCTTTATTGCCTTTGTTTTTCAAGGATTGATTGGGAGAAGCTTCTATCGGACTAGTTTGACATCAAGCTAAGTCGTAATCTTTTGTTCAACAATTCATGGGTTGATGTCTGGCATCTCCTTGTAAGACCAGGAAAAATGTCAAAGACGTTCTCCACAATGCCAGGGGTTATGGAGATATCGATAGGAATCGTTGAAGCAATACTTGCCATGTTTACCTCGACGTATAATCCATGTGTAGACAGAGGGTTAATTGGACAAGGGATATATACATTCATGGTCAAAACAAACTCTCTCGCCTCTATTCTCATAATCTCAGAAATAAAATAAGATATATGGTGTAGATCATCCCAAGGTCTTTTGGGACTAGTCATTACCTCTAGAATTGCATTGTCATAGGGAAAGACTAAGTCTAAAGGACGGCGAGAGAGTCCTGAGCCCAAATAGGCTCGAGAACTAGATCTAGCTCATGTGGGGGAGCCGGATCGGGGTTGGTTGAGGCTTTCTCAACAACATTATATGCAACCTCAATAGTGGATAAGGGCATGGCCATGCCAAGGTTCCCTATCCATTCCATCAAAGCCGATGGGAAAGGTAAAGTCCAAATGTCGTGAAAGCAGCTCATTTTAAAAGATGACACTTGAAAAATGGCAACCTTCGGTTGGTTGGGGACAACCAAAATAAACCTTAGATCATTGGAAGGAGGTGGATAATCAAAATTTCTCATCAATGAGACCGTGGGTTATCGATCATTGAGACCACGAAAGCTCCCGATGAAGGGTTAGGATGAGAGAAGGAAAACTGGTCTACAATTATAATTCAACCTTCATGAGTAAATCATAGAACTCAAAAAACAATGGCTACAACTGCATACAATTCTTAAGTCCAACTTCATCTGAACAAAATATTGTAGTTGAGAGGTGCATCGACTATTTCAACCTCTACACACATAGTTTTACCCTCCAACTGCATGCGGAAAGAAGGAATTATACAGTGTGGTCTGAACGATTAACCGTCAAAATCCATAAGCAATGTATGTGATGGAAACAACTTAGGATGACCAATGGCCCTCCAACATGCCAATGACATCATGAAAGTCAAGGCATCCTCATCAACCATTGTATGGAAAAGGTTCCATGTCAACAATTTTTTGGTGTACACCACTAATATCTGAAAGGCAACATGGTGAGGAAGACAAGGTTTAAGGTCAGTTAGATAAAAAATGATCGTCCCTAAGTTACTGGGTTCCACCGCTCCCAAGGAAGACAACAGATCTTTTCTCTGTAAGGGGAAACTCTGGAGAACCTCCTGAGTAGACATTACACAAGGGGTCTGTGCCATATCCTCCATGATGAAGTAATTATGAGCGATCCTTGCATTTGGGTTATGGGAATCCTTTTTGAATACACCTTTAGGGATGCGATTCATTGTCTCTCCCACTGTATTCTCAATTTGAATAGGATTCAATGGGTAGGAGGCCTCCTTTCCCTTCTCAATAGATTCTGACATTCCATAGTCACGAGTCCTGATTGATAAATGAGCATCATCGTTCATCATGCAAATTTTCTCAGTCGGGTTATAAGGATTAGGTGTGGGGGATCCTTGATTGCCCCTAGGTGTGCTCATGGATGAAAAATCATGAGCCATATTTTTCCCTTGTGGAAAAGGGTTTGTTAACACAACAGGTTATTTTTGTGCCAGTAGCTTTTGGACTTATACAAGCCGAGGGAATAGGTGGGTTAAGTGGTCATCCGTGCAAATATTACACATAAAATTCACCTTCCTCTTCTCAGGTTTTCCCTCGCCAACATTGTTAGCATCCTTTTTATCCCCTTTACCCTTCTTATTCTTTTGTTCCTTCTTTCCTTTGGTCTACTGGTTGGACTTAGGAGTTGTCGATTGCACACTGTGTACATCCGACATCTAGGTTGCAGGGGCAGTCAAACTAGGAGTTTGGATGGCCACAATATGTTAAATCGATAATTGTTGTAATTGATTAGACAATAGATCCATGGACTTTCTTTGTGTTGAACCCACTATGCCATCAACATGGGGCCCAGAATTTTGTTTGGCCTTATCGAGAGTAGATTGTGGTGTATCGGGTAAGATATCGTAAAGCATGCCAGACTGAGAGTAAATCAGTTCTAGCTATTGGGCTTGCATAATAACCTCTTCCTTAGAAAACACCCCAGACATTGCTATGTCTTTGGACATGCAAAGAACCAAATACTTCAAGAACCACTGAAGAAAAAAAATAGGAGGCACCTTGACCTTAATCAAGTTCTTTCATCACCACCATTCATGGATATGATCCGAGATATGGTCAGCCTTAGTTTGCTCGAAACTAGCCAGCAACTCGGTGTCGACATCGTATCTCACTAGCAAATGGAAATGGTTCAAGAAAACCATAGTGAGGTCATTAAAGTAAGATTAATTTGACTTGTCGAGCTCTATATACAAATTCGTTTCACTCCCTATAAGAGTGCATTGAAAAAGGCGCAACTGAACAAAGTCATCTTTCAACAAGTTCGATGAGATCCACAAATGAAAGGTAGTCCCGTGATCACCCAGATCCTCGCCAGGCTTGCCCTTGAATTTCAGAATGTCAGAAGGAAACTTAGTTGGCATGGGGGGACAATGTATATCGTGATAGATCATGTCATTTAACAATCTTGAAAAGTATGGAAATGCAAGGTTGCCAGAAAGGGTAGTTTTGGTTGCAGAGTATTTACATGAAAAGAGGGACCTGGATTTTGACTGGCACCAAGTTTCTAGGAAAATTTGGACTGTTGGCTAGGTTTTTGGTAGAAACCGTGGCCTTGACCAGTAAAATGAAATTGTGTCTATTATTGCTTCATCGGCTCACTCTCGAAGTTAGATGGCATAACTTGCAGAAGGATTGCTCCATGTGCAGCGTTCCAAGGACCTTGCTTGGGGATGCCCCTAACCGATCCTCCTAGAATAGGTACTGAACCTTTCTCGGGGTTTCATTAAGTATGGAAGGGGTTTCCCCCGGCCGACATCCCCTGTGAGGGAAACAAGCTCTGCTAAGGATTCCAAATACCTTGTGTGGAGTATACTCATGTCATTACTCCCTATGAAGGAATGGTACCTTGCATCGGGTTTTTTTGACTAAAGTTGGGGTTGCCCCCAGTTGAGAAGGAAAATAAATAAAAAGCGTTGTTTCCAAAAACACCAAACAAAAAGAACAACATTGATCCCACTAGTGTTGTATAGGATGAAAGTCCCAAACTGCCTCCACTGAACAAACTATAATTAGCGTTAGGCTTGATCGAATGCTGAAATGCGCCATTGAGCGAAGGATACAGAGGAGGTATATGACCCCCACCGTAAGGAATATCATTGAAAGGGGAAATAGTGCCCACGACTGATCCTTGCAAGGGAGCGTTAGAGCTCCCTTCCCCCAGACCCATGGTTTGTAAAGTATAGTAAGTAATAATCGAAGTCAATTCAAAGTCAAGCATCCTGTATGAGAAGGGAGTGTCTGTCGTGTTCTGAGTGAATGAAACAATGGTCGAAGCCATCGTCAAAGGAACTGATCCACTGCCCAAGTCATGGGTGTCGGGAAAAATGTCGTTCTAACAGGTGGAGGTGGGGGAGGAGGTACAATGCCCCCTCTAGTGGTATTCGTAATGGGAGTACGAGGACTCCCTAACGAAGTAGCAACATTTTCTTCCATCACCGTTCATCAAATAAACTGGCATTCAGGAGAAGTCACCTCGAGGGGGGGGGGACTATCTGAATTAAAAGTGGTGTCGATAAGTCAGTGATCAGAGGATTTTTTGGCGTGAAACCTTTGGTTTGTAGGTAAGAAACGATGGATTCTTCCAAGGCTAGAAATTATTCTCTCAGATTTGGATCAAGTACAGTTTCCTGTAGCTCGATCGATTTGAACGATCCTTCTTGATCTAGTATTCACCTCAAGGTTGGTGGAGGTGGCTCAAAATTAATCGATGACAGGCCATGAAGCCTATGCGACCGACATATCTGTTGATATTCTACTTTGTGAAATGATCAACCGAAACAATAAAGTTTAACTAATTTGAAACACAGAACAGACACTAAAGTTTCCTAAGGATAAATGAAGCAGACAACTAACTAGTGGGAAGGACAGTTATGCCAATTGACACTAGAGCAACTTACCAGTGCAAGTGCAACTCAAACACAGAAGCACCCTCCGGGTATACTCTGCGAAGAACGACCCGACATCTGCCCTAGGTATCGCAATATACCCCTGAAGTCACCTGTGTAAGTCTGTAAATAATAGGAAACTAATTTTCCAGCTCGTAGTTAATCACTAGGTAGGTACAGTTGAAAGTTGAGCTGATCTTAATGAGTAGGATAAAAAGTCTAAATCCCTTCAAGGGTGCCGAAATAAATTGGTCTAGAAGACAACTGAGGATATCGAACAGATTTGAGGTCCACGAGGGTCTGTAGGAAAATGAGATCAATATTGTTCCCAAGAAAGACCCTCAATATACAATCCCCACTATGTTCGGTCTGACTTTGGAGGGGTTTTTGATGCCCAAAAGCGCAACATAAGGTACCTGCTTGCAAATGGTTGCAAACACCTTATGACTTATTATTTAACTATATTTAATAATATACTAATAGGTGGGACCCCTGGTGTAACTTGTGTGACTATGAAGAAAAAACAACAGTTATGATTTACATGCTTATGAGTTGGCTGGGATGAGCCCTATAGTTTATTTTCGTTTTAAAAAAAAACTAGAATGATTAATCAAATATAAAGTTAGGGGCGATATGATTTTGGTGTTGTTTTTATATAACACTCACAAGTATTATTATGTTACATTTATTTTGAGGAAGGACCTAAACTCCATGCTTAAGTTATATGTGTGATGTGGTGGCTTCATGCTACAAGGGTACACACATTGTTTGAATTGGAAGTAATGTTGGAACATGGTATCCCTAGCAAAGTATTGTTATATGTGAAATAGGGATAATGGAAAGGGTTGGTGCATTTGCAAAATTGGAATATTGGAAAACTATGGTATAATTGACCTGCATTAAGTTGATTTGAATGTTAATGGTTGATGAGTTGAATAGTGGTCTTGGTCATACTGGCATGATTGAAAATGTGAATGTAGAAGTGATGTGCAGTAAATGCACGTCACTCTACTTCACCTCGAGCCCGCCACCCTAGTCATTTTTCATTTTGTCTTGTTGATTGTTATTGCTCCTCTTTGCTCATCCATGGAGAAGGTATACAAGTTGGTCATTTCTCCTTAGCAAATTTTACATAGGTATGGGGTTTTCTTGCTTGTCCATCCATGAACATTCGCTTGGCTCTTTAAGTCAACAATTGGCTCTTTTTTTCTCACGATCTGTTTATTTCCAAAATTGTTATATGAATGAATTAATATTGTGTATTGGTCATTTGAAAGGTTTTGGTTTCTTGTGGTGGTTGTATTTGAATCATGGAATTGAAAATAAACGTGATTTCTTTTGTTTTGTATGGTTGTTCACATTTTTGTTATGGAAAATAATATCGTTGGAAAACTCCCAAGCCTGCCTTGCCTCTGGTTCCTTGTTTTGGGTTCTTCCTTGTTCAAAGTAGTTATCCCCGCTTCTTACCTGTGAGTTATTTGGGAACTCTATCTGTCTTTGAAGTTGTGTTTTTCGTGGCTATTGTTCCCGTGCCTTGGTCACTACTCTGTGAGTATTAATGTGGAATTTTGTGAAGAATTAAACTTTCCATGCTCCTTTTGGTCAAACCCTTAGTTTGTTAACCCACTTTCGTCTACCACCTTTTTTTCCACTATTCCATATGGAACCCAGTGCATTGGGAATTATGGTGGAGATGGACAACCCAGAATTTGATGAAGGAACAGTTCGTGTTCATTTGTAGTCATGGGTTTAGTTTATTATTTGATGTGCAAAAGTGGGTTGTATGTTAACCTTACTCATTCGTCTGATAATACAGTCTGTCTTGTGGGGATATTGGGGTAATGATAGCATTGCAAAACATGGTTTAAGGGATATGACCTACTGTGTGTTCGATTTTGTATGAAAGGAATATCTCTGGGAATAAATTATATATGCGTTGAATGAGTTTTGTGATCCAGAATGAAAAGGATTTTAGGAGTGTTGTTAATTGAAATTTCAATTTTGAATTATGTTATATGAAGGGATCTCTTTTGTGGCCACTTCGTGGAATCCTGTAGTGATTTTAATGCATTGGTGTTGATATCTAGAATCACAGTCTGTCCATTCCTTGAATGTGGGTTGTATTTATTTTGATTATTGTGGTAATGTGCCTCCCTGACCTTGTTGCACACAAGTTATGCAATTACTATTGAATTTTTATTAGGCAAAGTATTTTGAAATGGTCCCTCAGCATTGCAAATCTGGATGCAAATGAACACCCTAGAAGTGAAATCCCAACTCTGGAATTTTGGAAACAAAGTGTTGAAGTTCAATTTTGAAACAGTGAAGAAGTTTAAATTTTGAGATCGAAAATGGCATTGTTTGATATATGATAGAACAATATCCATGGGGTTCCCTTTCATTATACCATTTTATGCAAGATACACTTCCCTCATTATCCCAATTACATTTTTCACTTCTTGTTATGTTGTTACTCATTTAAAAGAAAAAAGAAAAAAAGGAAAAGTTTGTGAGAAAATGAAAGAAATGATTGATGATTGATATTTTGGGAGCTAGTTGTATACATAGTTTGATTGTTTTATTAGTTTCTTGAACAATATTCATGAATATTTCCCTTCCATTATATCATTTTATGCTAAATACAAGCCCTCTATACTCCCAATGTCCCTATCAGATCCCTTTTCGTCTGATAATTAATGAATGTTTTTTTTATGGATGGATTGCATGTGTCATGTAGTAAATAATAGAGCCAACTCTTGATTTATTTAAAGTGGAGTTTCATGTATGGGTTATTAATAACTTTTCACAACTGGTTAAATATTTCTATAGGATGAGTTTTTTCAGTAGGGGCAGTAATGTATGAAATAACAGAGGCAGAGGAAACTAGTAGGGAGGCCATAAAAGACCTCGAATTTCTATTCATTTTGATGTTGATCCACAAGAGTTGAACCAACTCTTTCAAGATGTTTTTTTTAATTTTGTTGTCCATGGTATCTTGAATCCCCGACCTGAAATAACCCCATTTCATTCTCCTCATAATTTTCCTGGAATTCTCATTCCTCCACATGTATCATTGTAGTCCGAAGTCCCTGCTAATGACAGTTGGCAAGAAATTGTCCATCATCCCATCTCTCACCATTGTGGGTGGCCCACTATGTCATTTCCTTTACCACCACCAATTAATCCTAATGTTCAAATTGCTCCTGCTATTCGCTAGTACAAACCTCACACGCTAGCAAAATATTCAAAATTGATATCCTGCAACTTGTGTAAGACAAAGAAAAAACAACGGATTCCCCCTCCAGTCCTTCCACAAAATCCTCTAATTTTGTGTCTTCATGCCTCCACCTAAAACATGACTTCTCTCATGTGATCAACAAAATACAACCCCAAGGGTCTAACCAACCAAGGGCCACTAAAAAGAATTCAGCTGGGGACAACAATGAGAAGAGGAAATATGACTCACAAAGCAACAAATATGGATTTTAAGGTTTTTTTTATGATTTTCAGTAATGAAGACAATATTTGATAATTTTCAACTTTTGGGGACAACAAACTTTATTTTGGATATTTTTGTGGCTAAAATGGATATATTTTTTCTTGGGATATGTCCTTAAATTTTGCTGATATTTAAATATTTGATTTGAACAATATCAAGGGGAGATACAAGGGTGTTATATGATCCAAATGATAAAATTTTGTATTTTATAATTGATGATTGGAAAAAGAATAATGGGAGTCACAAGGGATCCCACCTATTTAGTAATTATTAATTGGACCCTTATTTATATATTATTATTAGTTATTTCTCCCTAAAATAATTAGTTAAGTTAATTTGACTTAACTAAAGAAAGTACTTGAACTACCTCAAATTATTGAGAAAGAATAAAGGTTCAATGAGAAGAAGAGACAAATGGAAAATAGAAGGAGAAAGACAAGAATAAGGTTTTCTCTTTAGTTAAATGAGATAGTTCCAATTTTCATTCATTTATGAGTTTACTTGAAAGCTTAATCGTCTTGTTGAAAGCATGGTCTTATTGAAGGAAACAAGGTTCAAAACTAAATCATACTTTTCAACCACTTGTCTTAGAGGTGTTGATTCATCCTTGATAGCCTGTGTATTCTTGTCTGTTTGTGAATTAATTTTCATGGCTAATAAAGGATATCTTGCAGAGTCAAATGGCATCATTTTTGTGGCAAGATGATCCAGATCATTAATTTCAGTTTTATTTTACTATCAGAGTCTTTTTGTATGGTGCCCATCGGAGACCTATAAATCTTACTTTGGTCCATACCTTCACAGAGGTTTGTAAAGGGAAATACACTTTTTGTATCTTAGAATGAAATAAATCAAATTGTTGTTTTGTCTCATACATGTGTCTTCATGACTTGGTTCCTCTTTTTCGCTTTTGGTCTCCATGTTTAATTTATTGTAAAATTTGTATGCATTCTTGTAGCCTTGTATAAATTTTATCTTTACATCGCAGCATTTACAAATCATAAAATTAGCCTTAATCCTTGTAATTAATACTTGTGGATTGAGTGAATGTTTTGAGGCTATAAACCCCAGGTGACATTCCAAACTATCTTGTCCTAGCTAGACAAGATATGAAAATGATTGAGTAAGGTTTTCCATACCTTTTCCTCAACAAGGGTTATCTCCTCTACCTTTGCTTATGCGACCTCGTGTTTACCCCCTATGTTAGAGGGTGGTCCCGGCTAAATATTACGATGCTAGACTTTAGACACTCCTTATCTCAAACTCCAATGTTTTTTTTAAATGTCCTTGAAGAGTTTCCTCTTGACACCTATTTCAAGGCCCTAAAAGCCTAAACTAGTCGGTGAACCCTACAAACATAAAGTCTAATATATTTTAAGTTAAGTGTTAATTTTATAGGCTTGATTTACGCAAAGGATGAGATTGTACAACTAGTGGTGTTTTGAAGAGACGAAACGTGGAGAAAACTTTAGAGCATTTAAAATAAAATAAGATCCTTCGAATTTAAAGGAAAAACTTATAAAACCCTTTGTAAATATCAACTTTTCAAATTAATGTTTCAAGATCTTATAATTGAAAGTTTCCTAAAAAGTTCTTTCGTTTGACTATGTAAAAATACTTATACTTCCAAGAAAGAAAGAAAGAACTTTGAAATTGAGACTCTTTTCTTTTGCAAACAAACAACCTAGGCTACATTACCAAACTAAATACAACGATTCTTTTTTGATTTTTTGAACTGCTTTAACAAGAAAAAACAAAAGTAATTTTTTTTTTTTTTTAATGCATGAAATAGGAAAAAGAGAAAACAAAAACCAAGATTGACAGAGACCCTAGGCATACTGTGTAAACGCAGGGATTCAAAAAGAAACCAAAGGAGGATCTAAAACTTGAAAGTTCACTCTAAACCTCTAGGGAAAACAAAAGAAAATCAAGAAAAAAAATTGAAAACGAATCTTTAACCCAAGCTAAGGCCAATAACAGAGACTCTGTAAAATCTAAGAAATCCCTGAGAAGCCTAAAGATTATGTTAGGAAAGAGAAAAACTTCTCTTTTCTTAAAAACACTTTCAGGACAAAGAGACGCAGACTATTGCACCAACATCCTTCGTATGTATGCGTGATGTCTATTGTGGAGACTATGTATGTACGTGGGCTGAGCCAAATCAGAGTGCATAAAACTTTGATATTTTTCAAAAAGAAAAAGACTAGGCAGAATGTCCAGGAAGGGAAAGCTAGTAGGCACCTTGCAAGTGACCACAGATCCTTAAAATGCTCATTGGACTTGATAAAAAACTCAAAAGGGAATAAAGAAGCCAATAAAAACCAAAAAATCTATCTCTAAAACCCTAGAGAGACTCCCCAGTGGAGTCGCCAATTCTTCTAGCGGGGAAAATCCCCCTATTACTATACTAGGGTCAAAGTACAAGCATAGCTATGATCTCCCTTAAAAGACAATCCTATTCTAAACTACCCCAAACACGCTAAACAGATGAACAAAAAGAGATAGAAAAGTAGGTCATAAGTAGTACCTTTGGTCCTAACATTCGATGTAGACCTCATCCGTCTATGTAGCTTTCTAGGATGATGGTCTCCTCCCAAAGTTGACCCGCAAGACCACTTAGACAAAAAATGTTACAAATATTTTATCTCTACTCATCAAGATTAGGGTTCGATATAAACCATTATGCATAAATCAAATGAAAAGAATAAACACATGATATTTGAGACAAGAAAATGATTCTTTTATTCAATATGAAGATTAAAAGTTACAACCTTCAATGGTTGATGCTCCACGAACCAGGTTCGGGCTCCTCTTAAGGTTGCTCCAAATCCGTCATCCCAAGGCATTATCTCACAATCAACTGATCAATTTAGGGAAAGGGAAGGGAGTGTATAGGAGAAAGGGCTAGAGAGGGAATATTGAGGCCAATTATCAGAAAGGGTTGTAAAATTTGGAATAAGAGGGTGATCCAAAAAGATATTTTAAATCACAATGGTTGAGTTATTTTGCGTGAGTTAATTTACAATTTAGGAAACTAATGAAAGAGGACGAATGAAATAGGAAACATGAAATCCATAAGATAATATACAAATATGAACATAAGCATGAAGAATAAAAAACCATAAACACCAAAGTTATAACGGAGTTTGGCAATCTCGCCTACGTCTCTGGGCCTTTGTCTCAGTGTGTGAGACTTTCTTATTTATGTTCAAAGCTTTAAAATTACATCACAACAGTTCCAAAAAGGTTACAACATGTGTTTCACTAGATGGATTTTCCAAGCTTGTGGCAGCCAAGTAGAATAAATATTGACTGCAACTTCTTTTATTGGTGTCTTGTTCTACTAGATCTATAGAACCCAACAAAACTGACGACACTGAAAACGGATGAACGGAGCTCCCAAAAATGACTCACAAAGGTGCTCTCCTCAATGGCTTCGCTACATAAAAATGGCTTTGGCTCAACAATCCTTTAGCATAAAACTGTTCTAAACCTCCCTCCTTGGCTTCAAGAGCCTCTGGTTTATATAGACCTGAATTGGGTAACAACCTCCCAACTTCTCTGATCCGGATTATTTTCGGCACGAAATGAGAGTGGAGATATAATAAAGAAATGCAAAGAGATATTGCAGATATTCAATAATATAACAGAAATGTATCAGAGATGCAACCATAAACACAAATATACAGTAATACACGATTTCTATTAATCAGAGAAATGTACAGAGACTACAAAAATACAGAGTGAAAGACTCGCTAGAATGGTGGCAGCTTATCTCTGAGAAGAGATGTGACGGCTACTTGCATTCGCAAGAAGATGGTTACAATGAGGCTTTGAAGGCCCTTTTACAATAAACGGGAATGCCAAAAGTTCTAGACATCCAAAAACCTAACCCTAGGAGATGAAGCGCCAAAAGTCATGTGGGCCCCATTTGGGTAAGTTGGTGCATCAACTTCTCGGGGTCGTAACTTTTGCATACGATCTCCGTTTTAGGCGTGTGATAGCTCGTTGGAAAGGTATCGTCAAGGGGATTCATTTTGGGGGCTCAATTATGCCATCATCTATAATTGAGAACCTCTATCTTGAAAAACCTTCATTTAGGCCCTCAAAATGGCCCCGGAAGTTAAAACCTGCTAAAAATAGTAAATTTCCAAAATTGCCAGAAAGTCGTTTTGAGCCATTTGGAAAAGGTGGGTGGCCACCGATATCCACCTAGATAAATCCTCACTTCTTAGGAATAAATGGTCTCCATTGCATTGAGTTCCCGGGGGAGAGGGGAAAGCGATTGCTGAATCTAAATCTTGGTGATCTGCTTGCCTTGCTGGAGATGTGGTGTTGCTTAACTTGTTGAAGGCTATCACGAACCTTTGGCTGGAAGGTTTGGACCTTTTTAACCAATTTGGCTATTTTAGATGACTGTGTGTAGAAGGAATCTTCGTGCTTTGTTGCAACCTTGTCAACCTGCTTCTGTTGGATAGAAGGTGCTTGGGCCGAAGCTGTGGTGGCTGCAGTATCCTTCTGTTCACCCTTTGAACAGATTATGGAGAAGATAAATTTTGTAGTATGAGATGCTACCTTGCGGAACTGTTTAGGTGGGACAGTAGTTGGAACTACCTCTGGTATCCTGTAGAGATGACCCCCCAGAGTAATAATGACACTACGGGGTCGAGAATCATAGATAGCATGGCGTTTCCACCTATATGGCTGGCCCAAGAGAACATCACAGACATCCAGTGGGGCAACATCACATAATACCTCATCCTTGAAGGTTTGGATGACGTATGACAATCGACACTGTTGGCTGACACGAATATCTCATCCTTGGCGAAGCCACCCAATGCTGTATGGTTGCGGGTGTGGTGTTGTCGACAATCCCAACTGTTTGATGACCTTTGCTGAGATGAGGTTCTTCTGGCTTCCACTATCAACAATAAAATACAGCGGGGTCCCCTTCACCCACATCTGTGAATGAAAAAGGTGCTCCCCCTCTTCTGGATCTGTTGGTTCTTCTGGTTGAATTATTGCGGTCGCGACAATAGTAGTGGGATCTGCATCGATGATCTGTCTTTTACCAGTATTTTCAGAATCAGATTCTGAATCAGGGTTCGACTCCTTGTCTTTGATCTCCGACACCAATGACTGTTTTGAGCGACATTCTTTGGTGTTGTGCCAAGGTCTTTTTTGGAAATCACACCATTTTTCGGTGTCCTTCTTTGTCTTCCCGTGACCCTTCTTTTCATATGGCTTGGACTGGTTTTTAGGATACTGTTTGTTAGGGTTGTCTTTGTCATACTTTGGTTGTTGTGGATTTGCAGACCCGAACTCTCGTTTGTTTTGGTGCTTAAATTTCTGCTCGATTTTAACAGCATATCGATAGGCAGCACCGAGTGATGAGATGTCCAGAAAATCCATTTCAGTTTGGATGTATCTGTGTAGAGCCCCACGGTATTTCAAAACCAAATGTCGTTCAGAGTCTTTGATACCCAGCTTGGTGCGCAAGGTATGGAAGCTATCGGTGAACTCTGGAAACGATTGGCCCTTCTCTTGTCGTAGTGTGGTCCATCTCATGTACTGGTCCTCATAGTTGCCAACGGGGTAGTACTGTTCCTTTACCGCATCCACAAAAAATTCCCAAGTGGGCTCGACCCCATATATTCTAGAATCCTCTGTGGAACTCTACTCCTGGTAAGTTTTCCACCAATGTTTGACATGGGGGAGAGCCTTAAGGAGTGCGAAGGTTCTCTTTTCCTTGTCGAAAAAATTATGAACAGAGAAATAACCTTCTAGCAGATTTAACCATTTATCTAGGGCATCTGCATCTATTTGACCTTCAAATACGGGAATATCAAAATTAATCTGTACCTTGAAAGGCGAGGTGCCTCCAAAGTGGCTGCTTGATGAAGATTCTCCTGATGCTATCGATAGGCGTTGAAGGATGTGGGAAAAATTCTCCATCATTTCGTTCCTCTGTCGCGTGAGAGCTTGCTCAAGCAACAGACTGATAGGATCGTCTGCTCCATCATTTTTCTTTTCTTTCTCCATTGAAGGTTTCTTGGGTGTGCGAGAACGATTATCCTCAAGAGAGACAAGCTCAAGACCCAACTTTCTATACTCAGACCTCATCGGGGACATGCACTGAAAAATGATCAAGAGCAGTCTGCTCTGATACCACTGATCCAAATTATTTTCGGCACGAAATGAGAGCGGAGATATAATAAAGAAATGCACAAAGATATTGCAGATATTCAATAATATAAAAGAAATGTATCAGAGATGAAACCATAAACACAGATATACAGTAATACACGATTTCTATTAATCAGAGAAATGTACAGAGATTGTAAAAATACAGAGTGAAAGACTCGCTAGAATGGTGGCAGCTTATCTTTGAGAAGAGATGTGACGACTACTCGCATTCGCAAGAAGATGGTTACAATGAGGCTTTGAAGGCCCTTTTAAAATAAACAGGAATGCCAAAATTCCTAGACATCCAAAAACCTAACCCTAGGAGATGAAGCGCCAAAAGTCATGTGGGCCCCGTTTAGGTAAGTTGGTGCATCAACTTCCCGGGGTCGTAACTTTTGCATACGATTTTCGTTTTAGGCGTGTGATAGCTCGTTGGAAAGGTATCGTCGAGGAGATTCATTTTGGGGGCTCAATATTCCTTTGGCTATCGTTGAGAACCTCAATCTCAAAAAACATTCATTTAGGCCCTCAAAATGGCCCCGGAAGTTAAAACCTGCTAAAAATAGTAAATTGCCAAAATTGCTAGAAAGTCGTTTTGAGCCATTTGGAAAAGGTGGGTGGCCACTAATATCCACCTAGATCATTCTCCCCAAGATCTGGCCTCAAAAAGGGCCCAATATCCCCCAAAATTGGATTAAATCTCTCAATTCTGTTGAAAAAATCAATTAAAACTCTTAATATAAAGTACAAAAACCCACTTTGTGCACAAAGTAGGGGCACAACCCCTTTTTCCACACTCTTGGTCACCTAGGCACACTCCATGTGGTCAAGCGCTGAGTGTTGGAGAATTATCCCCATGGATTTTTGGCCCTCGGTCGCTTGATTGCCATGTGCCCTGTCCTTGTACACCCACGCGCCATAATTGTTTAAGCCCCCCATCGTTTTAGCCTACGATTATGCACCTAGTCGGCGAGATAGCCTGGCCGACCGACGCTAACCCCAAATCTAGGGGATAAACTAAGTCATATGACATGGTCATATTACATATGTGCCAGGTCTATAGCCCAACACATATCCGCGCTAAGAGCTAACATTTGGGTCCTATACAAAGGTCGTATGGTAGCGCATAGGGATCATGTTAGGCCCCAACCCTTTTAATCTGCCCGAAATACAACCCTATCACTTTAATTAAAAATTTTACACTATAGTATTCAAGGAACACCACGGGTGCGTTGGCTAGCCCAACCCTGCCAAAGCTCTTCCCCCCTACCTGGTGGTCACGAGTTCAAACCTGGTATCCCATGACTAGGCCACGTGGCATCCCATGACTAGGCCACGTGGCACCCCATGACTAGGCCACGTGGCACCATGCTATTCGCCTCCAACCTATAAATGAGGTGATTTGTAACTTGCCTTTCTCCTCTAGCAAATCTATGATGATATTTGAGTCACCAATGACCTAGATCACTTCAAGGTTGTGCCTCTGTGCAAGATAAAGGGTTGCCCATGCACCAATCAGTTCTGCTCTTGTATTAGTCCCCTGGCCGCAGTTGAAAGTCCACTTGATCTCCCTTTGAGCACTGATCTTGATTATTCCACCTGCACCACTCCGGTGTGCCCTGTGAAGAGAAGCTCCATCAAACCATCATACAAATGTATTCAGAATGCGTAGTGGCTGTATAATCCTCTTCTTGAATTTTTTTACCTCCACCAGAGGCAACAAAGATTTGAACTTAGTTGTCACCGAGAAAAACGATGCTCTACGCCCTTCAAATGTAACTAGGTTCCATTCTAACCATAATACACAACAAACAATAGATAGGAGATTTGTGAAAGATGTATCCTTTTTTAGCCAACTCTCATAGTTGGAGCTGAGGTAGTCTCCTTCCCAAGTGGTCTGAATATTTAGTTCTAAGAATATTCGTTTCCATGCCTCCCGACTAAAACGACCAGAAACAAAAAGATGACTAATAGACTTAGCTTCCTCATGACATAAAAAACAGATGTTTGGCCCCACCCACCCCTTCCTCTGAATATTATCCCAGGTAAGGATTTGATTCTCCAGGGATAACCAAAGAAAGAGCTTAATTTTTGGACTGAGATCCCATTTCCAAAGGAACCTACGCCAGGCCTCCACCGGATTGGGCCAAACAGTTTTAGTAAGATAAAGGTATATATATATTTTGATATACTACCCGAAGAGTCACCACCCACCCAAAAAATCTCATCTTTTTTGTTATGTAAATGAATCCCTGCACAACACAATGCTTTCCGAAAATCCTCCCATTCAACAGGTAAGTCCCCAACAAGGCCAAGATCTACCCTCGATTTCTAGTAGGAGCTATTTAATCCCACCCTGTCGATTCCTCTCGCTTGGTAAAGATATAAGATAGACATCCTTCTCAACTCTGCTCTCAGATGTTAGGATAGAAAAGATAAATTCCCCACACCTAAAATGTGATCAAGACCGACTTGAACACAATGCCCAGAGCCTACTTTCCATCCAAGCCAGTGAGTTAGAAGATGTAAATATTTTAGCAATCCCTTCCAAGTCTGAGACACTGATGGATTGAAAGATGAATCTTCCCGAAACCAAGTGGTAATTGAGCTATTTGGAATATATTTGTCTTTGACAACTTTTCTCCAAATCCCATCCTTTGTTAATACTCCCCACAGAGTATTAGCAACCAAAGCCTTGCTAAAAAAGAGTATATTCTGAATGCCCCAACCTCCCAAGTGCTTTGGTCTCGCTAAAAGAATCCAGCTGCAAAGGTGAATATAATCCCTACCCTCTAACCAAGACCACAGGAATTTAAACATCAAAATACAGATTTTATGTAAAATACAATTTGGAATTGTTGCCAATGCCATCTAGTAAATATCTTGACCCTCTAGCACCAATTTTACAAGTGTACAACATGAGACAACCATCTATTACACCACCACCCGATCCGATCTTGAAATTTTGTGAGAATCCAACACCAATCCTCAGGTTTGTATGCTTTTTCCTTTAGATAATAGCCAAGGTACCGAAAGCCTTTAGCCAGTTCCTCAAATCCATAAGGAAAAAGTGCCTTAAATCGTTGAAGCTCATCGTCATGTATTCCAGAGTGATAAAATATAGATTTTGACCAGTTAATACTCAAACCCGAAGCTTTGTAAAAAGATGTGAAAATATTGTTTATCTCAATCCACTCATCCACCGAAGCCTTAGTCATAATTAAAACATCGTCAACAAAGACCAGATGCAATATCTTGACTAGTCTTGAAACCTTGACCCCTGTAAGCTTCCCCTCACCCAAACCTTTCTTCAGAAGATGGTTAAGGCCTTCCATAACAAGAATAAATAACAGGGGTGAAATAGGACACCCTTGATGCAAGCCTCTTCCACTTTTGAACACCTTAGAAGTCTCCCCATTGATCAAGATCACAAAATTTGCATTGGTCACACATCCAAGGATCCAATTTGTAAAGTTAATGCTAAAACCCGACTGGATCAGAATCAAGCGAAGGAAGTCCCAATTTATGTTGTCATAAGATTTCTTGAGATTTAACTTCAGAATGAGTCATTTTGACTTCTTAGCCTTTATACTGTGGATACATTCCTGTGGTGTACCAATCGCATCCAAAATCTGCCTCCCTTTGAGAAAACCTAATTGTTCCTCCGACAAAGACCGATACATGATATGTTTCATCCTATTCGTTATGATCTTAGTAATCATCTTTTAGTAGAGGTTGCACAGGGTTATCAGTCTGTAATTTCCGAGGGAACTAGGTTTATTAACCTTTGGAATCAAAGTTAAAAATGTAGCATTTAAAGAATTTTTAACTCCACGCTGCAACCTTGAGTCCTCCACCAACTCCACCAAATCATTTCCCATAAGATCAAAGAAATGAAGGTAAAACTCTATTGTCCACCCATCGGGCCCCAGGCATTTATCTTTGGAAGAATATTTAAGGACGTCCCATAGCTCCTGCTTAGTACACAGTCTTTCCAAAAAATCTGTGTCCTCTGCATTAACCAAACAGCCTAAGAGACTAGTTGTATTCACCTGTTCTTCAATGTACTCCTCTTCCGATTTGCTATAGAAATCCTTAAATTATTTTATTGCTTCAGATTTTATGGCCTTCACACCAGTGTGAACCTATCCTTCATCATCACAAATCTCCTAGATTTGTTTTTTGTTCCGCCTATAACTGGCAAAATTATGAAAAAAGTTTGTATTTTTGTCACTCGCCTTTAACCACACCGCTCTGCTCCTAAGTCTCCATTTTCCCTCTTCTTCTCTGAGTAATTTGTCCCTCTCTGACTCCAAGAGCTTGATATTATACTCTCTAACAAACGAGTCTGGTTCTCGTGTGTCAAGTAGAAGATGACGAGTCAATAACTCTTCAAGACACTTTAATTTTTCCTCTTGAGTTCTAATATGCTCTTTAAAGATTCAATTGAAAACTTTATTATTAGTTTATTAATGTATAGATGCTTTGTAGATATAATAATTAATAATATTTTAATAATTTATTCATACTTTATCAATATATTAATTAAAGTATTAACAAATACTTTAATGACTAATATTTAAGTGTATTTTTATTAATTAAGCAATACATTGCATTCTATAATGTTTTAATACTTTAATTTATAAATAACATTAAAGTATGATGATTTTGGAAAGCTTCTCTTAATGCTTTTCTAGCACAAAAACACAATTCTAAAGAATCACAAGTAATCACTTACCCTCTTAACCATCTTAGTGGACATTAATCATGATCATCATCATTAATATTTAAATTATTTAATACATTTAATACTTAAACATATTAATGTATTTATTATTTTAAATATTTATTTATATATGATTAATGTATTTTTAAATAATGCATTAATCTATTATAATATTATAAGTATATTAATATGTTTATCCTCTAATGTATTATAAATCTATTTTTAATAACTAATGTATCAATGTATTTTTATTAATTAATCAATACATTACATTCTATAATGTTTTAATATTTTAACTTATAAATAAAATTAATGTTTAAATTATTTACTATATTTAATAGTTGAACACATTAATGTATTTATTATTTTATATATGATTTATGTATTATTTAAATAATATATTGATCTATTCTAAGTATATATGCTTATGGTATATTGTATTTATCCTATAAAGTATACAAATTTTAGTAGACCTAATGGTTAAGAATATGTGTTTCCTCCTAAAAGGTTACAAGTTCAAATGCAAAAAGAGGTAGAGTATGTATATTTCTTTGTGTATGACTTGGTAGTGACCTCAAAAAGTTTATTCATTTACTTTATTATTTTAATCTATTATTTATTTTTTCATTTTATTCTTTTTATGTATTTATTAATAATACTTTAATATTTTATTAATTTATACATATTTTATATTTGCATTATTTAATTAATAAATATTCTAATTATTAATATATAAATGCATTTTAATATTGTAGTAGCAATCTTTCTGAGAGACTGGAGGGCCTCCGAGCGCGACCTAGTGCGCGAGGAGCACTACACAGGGAGCATGGGTTCTCTAATCATGGATGCTGGTGGGGGCGCCGTCCCCACCCCACCCCCTTTGCCAAAGTTTGATGCCTTCAGAAAGCTCGTTGCCGAAGCTTCCAAGAGACCGTTGACAGCAGCACAACAGAAATTCGTAAAGAAATCGGAATGCATCCCAAGCGTTGAATTGCCTTTAGAAGAAACTTGCAGATCGATAGTCAATCTAGAAGACAGAGGTATTATTGGGTAGTTTATTGGGCTCTGGCCCTCTCCCAAATCCGTCGAAGCTTGGGTGCAGAGGAACTGGATCCCGCTCATCTCAGAAGGAATAAAGAGTCATTTTGTAGGGAAAAGATACTTTGTATTCATCTTCGAAAACTCTGAGGACAAAAACCTCATCTTTAGAAACGACCCATACTTCATGGGGCCACAGGGGCTATATCTGAACAAATGGACCTCGGATTTCGATCCAGCTCAGGATGTGCCATCCATCGTTCCAGTGTGGGTCCATCTACCTCATCTTCCTTTACACTGTTGGAATCAAAAATCATTGCATGCAATCAGCAATACACTCGGAAGGTATATTGACCAAGCAGTGAGAAAAGACCAGTATGCATGCGCACGGATCTGTGTGGAGGTCGATTTGGAAGTGGGATTACTAGAGGCAATCAAACTAACTGTTGCAGATTGGATGCATATTCAGGAGCTAGATTATGAGCAGCTACCCTTCAAATGTCGGTACTGCCACGGCTATGGCCATTTTGCAAGACACTGCAAAAAAAATAATGTAGAGGAGAGTGAGAACGTGAAAGTAAATCAGTGGATCACAGTTTAGAAAATAGGGACAAAAAAATCTAGAAGCAAAGGAACAATGAAGAATAGCAACCCCAAGCAACTGGGGCAAGAGCAAATCGATGGGAGCTCCAATCCCATGCCGCAATCTGGACCTCAAACAGTAGAGCCCAACAAGGATATAGAAGAATCAGAAGCAATTATGGACAGCAGGGAACAATCAAACCCCCCCCCCAAATGAGAAAGACACAGGGGAACAAAGGAAAACGGCGGGAACCATGGAAGTAGCCCCCTCTCCCTCATACGCTGACATAGCTAGGAAGAAAGTAATAGAATCACCAAGCTCCTCGGAGGATGAGATCCTAGAAAGGCCAGCCAAAAGAGCAGGAAGGAAGTCCCGCAGAGAAGCAAGGGAGGAAGCGGCAGAAAGACAAAATACCCAAGGAAGCCAACCTACCATAGAAATGTCAATCGACAGAAACACAAGAATAAGGTCTCTAAAAGGAGGAGGCCCAACCACCCCCAACATTAAGTAATGAAAATTGTCCCTTGGAACTGTAGAGGTCTGGTGAATTCATCGAAAATTGAAGCGGTCAAGGATCTGATGAAGGCGGAACCAACAGACATCCTCATGCTCCAACAGAAAAAAATCGAAGGGGCAGCCCTTCTAGAGATTAGCAAAAACAATTGGTAGAAGAATACAGGAAAAGCAATAAGTGCAAGGGGCTCCTCCGAAGGAATAGCAACTATGTGGAAGGAAGAACAGTTCAGACTCATCAACTCCTACAACACTTAGCATTGGAGCTTTATAGAGCTAAAGCACATATCAAGTAAGTTAACCATCGCATTATTCAATTTATATGTACCGACTTTGCATACTGAAAAGAAAGATTGTTGGAAAACTTTAAATGAGTTTCTAGAACTAAATTCCCCAAACAATATAATCATTGATGGAGACCTTAATCTCATCATGAATGAAAAAGAAAAGAGGGGAGGAAGGACCAGCAAGGATCAAATGATTTATGTAGTAGAAGACATGATACAATATTGGGACCTAATGGATTTTAAACCACGTAAAGGGCTTTACACCTGGACCAATAATAGGACAGGGGAGGAACACATCTCTGTCAGATTGGATAGGTTTTTGGTCCAAAGCACTTTTTTGATGGAAAGGAAGCTAATCTCCTCATCCATCCTCCCCAAGCTCACCTCGGATCACAAACCCATCCTGCTTTTGCTAGAGGAGCAAGAAAAACTAGGCCCAATCCCATTCAGATTTAGCCTATTGTGGAAAGAAAAGAGTGGTTTTGCAGAGACAGTCCGACTGGCATGGTCCACTTCAGTTACTGGCTCTCCCAACTATGTTTGGGAACAAAAATTAAAAATAACAAAAAGGGCCCTCAAGGATTGGAGCAAACTCCCAGTAAGCAATCCCAATACCCAAAGAAAGGAATCAGTGCAGCAGCTGGGAAAGCTGCAAAGTGAAATGGAAACAATAGATATTACTAAAACAGAATTGGAAAAGGAGCAAGCATCCCAAGGTAAAACTTATCGCTCCTTCATAAACGAAGAAGAATACTGGAGACTAAAGTCTTGTAGCCTTTGGATGGAAGGTGGTGACAGAAACACATCTTACTTCCACCGTCAATTTAAATCTCGCCTCTCTAGGAACCACATCTTTGAGATTACAACCAACGATGGGAAGCTTTGCACATGAACAGACCAAATAAAGGCCGTTGTTGCCTCACATTTCCACCATCTTTACAGCAAAGAGAACGATGACAATGAAGAAGGCAATAAAGAATTCCTCAAGAACATTCCGACACTGGTCACAAAAGAAGATAACACAACATTATTGAGGCCAACCAACGAATAAGAAATCAACAAAATCATCTGGTCCATGGACCCTGACAAAGCCCCAGGGCCAGATGGGTTTACCATTCATTTTCACAGGATATGTTGGAATATAATCAAACCTGATCTCATCAGAATGATAAAAGGATTCCTACAGAAAGCAAAATTGGGAGGCAGGACCAACTCAACTTTCCTTGCATTAATCTCGAAAGAAACAAACCCCACCTCCTTTGATAGGTTCAGGCCAATCTCCCTATGTAACGCCTCTTACAAGATAATAGCAAAAATCCTTGCAAACAGAATAAAGCCTCTGTTGGGAAAGCTCATCTCATAATCGCAAGGGGGATTCGTCAAAGGGAGACACATCCTGGACAATGTAATCCAAGTCCAGGAAGCTATGCACTCTAGCAATCTCAGAAAAGAGAAAGGAATGTTGATTAAGTTAGACATGGCCAATGCCTTCGACAGAGTAAAGTTGTCCTTCCTTTATCAAGTTCTTCTTTCATTCGGATTCGAGAAAGAGTTTGTAAATCTGATACAAGCCTGCACCCACAGCCAATGGATAGCCCCTTTGGTAATCGGGAGGCCAGCAGAATTTTTTAAATCTTCGAGGGGGTTGAGGCAAGGCTTCCCCCTCTCTCCATTTCTATACATTTTAATGGCGGATACACTCAGCAGGAAGCTGGAGCAGGACAGGATAACAGGATTTTCCCTAGGCTTGAGAATAGCGAATGATCTTAAACCTATAAATCACGCTTTGTTCGCGGATGACTCTCTCATGCTTGGAGGAGCCTCTAACAGAGTAGCCTCTGCATTCAAGGATACTCTTCAAGCATACTGCAAAGTGTTTGGAGCACTGATAAGTGAAAGGAAAAGTGATGTCCACAGTTGGAACGCAACAGAGCATGAAACACAAACAATAGCACACAACCTAGGGTTCAAAGGGCACTCAAAATGGGAAAAGATATAGTACCTTGGGCTACCATTAACATTGGGCATAAACAAAGTCAACCTGTGGGAAGGAGTTTTAACAAAAATCAAAGGTAAAATCGATGCTTGGGGAGGAAATTGGCTCACTCACGGAGGTAAACTAACTCTGATAAAAGCAGTCCTATCTTCTTTTCCGATCTACCAAGCGTCCTACCTCTTGGCACCCAAGTCGATATCTGGGCAAATCAACAAATTTTTGAGAGACTTCTTGTGGCACGATGCGAAAGGGAACCAACACAAGTTTCACCTGGTCAATTGGGATACAGTAAAGCGACCATTGAGAGAAGGCGGGCTACAAATCCGAGATCCAGAGCTCATTAATACAGCGTTGGGTTGCAAAATTCTGTGGAAGATGCACAGCGATCCTATTCACCCTGTCAGCAAAATGTTAAGATACAAATACATACCAAATGCCAAAATCAGAAATCTACCAATTGTCAACAATAGGAAGAGCATGTTGCTATGGCAACTGTGCATTAAAGGGGCACAATTCTTCATCCAAAACCTGTATCGCATCCCAAGAAATGGAAAACGGGTCAAACTTTGGACAGTTTGGATAATGGGCTTGCTTCAAATGCCAACCTGTCTGAAATGAGTGAATTTCTTGATCATAGAGGAATACGGAGCATCTATGACATTTCAAATTGGGATGATAACGACTTCTGGTCAGACTGGCACTTCGGCAACGTCCCAAATTGCCTCCTTCGGCAACTAGAAATACTCAAAGAGGAGCTTTGAGATGCAGCTCCTATGCACAATACAAAAGAAGACAATTGGGGCTGGGGACCCACAGGATCGTACTCTGTAGCCAAAGGCTATGCACTACTACAACCACAGAGAGACAGACCTCTCCCTGCAAGATTTTGGATGGAGGTATGGGATTCAATGGCGACCCCCAAGGTAAATTTCTTCTTCTAGACTTTAATGCATAAAAATATCCTGACCGATGAAAATTTAATGAAAAGAAATATTGTCGGTCCACATAGATGATCATTATGCAAAGAAGCCATGGAAACCTCGGATCATTTGTTTGTAGACTGCCTTTTTGCAAACAAATTCTGGCTTCTCATCCTCCATAGCCTCAAGGTCGTTTCCCCCTCTAAAATCTCAGTAGTAGATCTATTCACAACTTGGAAGGAATGTTACCCTTCGCTCTTATTGAATTCATTATGGGCCAGAGTCTGGATCTCCATCCCCAAATATGTGTGCTGGAATCTTTGGCTTGCAAGAAATGAGCAAACTTTCAACAATATTGCATGGACCCCCAACATGGTAGCAACAAAAACAAAAGGCCTCCTCCTAGAAACTTTGAACTCTCAAAACCACAAAGTCGACACCTCGCTGCAGCAGGAGGAAAAGAATTGGCTCTGTACCTCTGTGCTTACCCACCAGATCCACAGCCTTGAAAAACCCCATTTCGAAACTAAATGGAGGCTAAGAGACAATCATGATATATTTCAGAGTTGGTGGAGGAAGCAAGGAATAACTACAGTCTTCTTCGATGGCGCCTCCAAGGGAAACCCTGGGACAGCGGGAGCTGGAGGAATTATTTATTCCAGTGAAGGGAGAATACTAGAAACCTTTTGCTGGGGACTCAGACATCGAACCAGCAATCAAGCAAAAATCCTGAGTTTGATAAAAGTCTACCAAATAGCCAAGGAAAGAGGACACCGAGAGCTGCAAGCATTTGGAGATTCCGAAATCTTGATCAAAATGATACATTCGAGAGGACAGTTTAATGACGATGGCCTAAACAAGAACCTGCAAAGGCTAAGACATATTCTACAAGACTTCACCTCCTTTAAATGCTATCATATACTCAGAGATTCAAATAAAGAAGCAGTCAATTTAGCCAACAAAGGTTGTCTCTTGGCCCAAGGAGAACTCAGCATAAATGATGGAGATCCAGTAAAATTTTGTATTCCTTGAAAAAGTCAACAACTTGTAATAGAACGTAGAAGGCTTTTGTGAAGGTTGTAAGGCTGTGGCCGTGGCCAGTTGGAATTCCCTATTAATAAAACCCATAACCATTATATATATATATATATATATTAAAATAATAATACATTACGTAAAAGATTAATGTTTTAATACTTTAGTTTATACATTCATTAATATATCATTAATGTATTATTTAAATAATACATTAATCTATTATAAGTAGATTGATGTGTTTATGCTATAATGTATTATAAATGTTTTTCTACATTATTCATGACTTATTAATTACAGTTTGAGTGGGCCTAATGATTAAGAACATGTGTTTCCTCCTAAAAGGTCACAAGTTCATATCCAGAGGAAAGTGGGGTATGTATACCTCTGTAGACTTTATTACTTATTTTATTTCTGCTATATTATTTTCTAATTTATAAAAAAATGTTATTTGATATTTATTTTATTATTATTAATCAATTGATAATTAATAATTTAATTATTATTAAGTAATAAATATTAATTTCTAATTTCTAATTAATTAATTTTTAATAATTAAATAATAGTTTATTATTATTTAATTCTTATTAATAAAATTCTTATTTATTTACTATTATTATTAATAAATTATTTAATTAATAATATTGACAAAATTATTAATAATTTTATTTTAAATAATAATCTAGTAATTATTAAATAAAAAATAATTATTACATTTAAAATGTATAAATATATTCATGGTTGTGCTCATGCATGTTGATCGTCAACCAACAACAACCACATTTAAATAAAAAATGAAAAATAGTACCAATCAACTTATATCAACTAATTTTTACTTAAATATAATTGTTACTAATTAGGTCGAAAGGCGTATACCTATTGGAGATGGGCACAATTAATGATTTTTTAATCTTAAATTCTAATCTAAAGGTTATGCATTGAAGATGTTGGCATATTCTTAGTCGTCCTCCAAAATCAATGGATCAGATTTATTGTTGATAACTTCTTTGCATTTACAAATGCATCCGTTAACCTGTTTACTTTATAACATTTACCTAATCATATTAAGAAATTAATGTAACATCATATGATTGCCATCTTTAAATGATTAACTTTTGGAATTCTTCAGAGTTTCATTATCTGACTCAATTAGAATTTCATTATCTGACTAGATATTTTTTTTAAGCCAGAATTTTGTTTTTATGGACCGTAACTCTTTCGGCATTCACCAGCCGTGAGTTAGCGGCTGTACTAGTATATATAATTTCAATACACTGATTACTAAATCCGACCTATCAATATATGTCTTCGTAACGACTTAATCATTACCACATGCAAATCTCTTCCATAACATGACTCACGCATCTTGGCATATGCACATGTCGTTAAGTGCATCCGTTGTTGGTCACATATGCTGGGACAAGTTTTGAGATGCCATGCGGATTAGAATCCTTTTAAAATAAACTCTAAAAGACAAATGTTGGAATCTCCCTTTAATTTAAAATATATGTATACTTAAGAATTTTAATCAATGATAAAATATGTTTATTAACGTTTTGGATATATTTTAGTTATAATTATGAAATTAAGTGGAGGTAGATACTTGATGTTACATTTTTTTTCGCCCTTAGTTTCCTACTATGATAAAACATAGGGAATATTGTGTATTTTGGAATATTATAAGGGGTATGATAAAACATAGGGAATATTGTGTATTTTGGAATATTATAAGGGGTTGAAATTAATTTTATCATAGGGAATATTGTGTATTTTGGAATATTATAAGGGGTTGAAATTATTTTTTTGGTTTTAGATTAAGGTTTAAAATTATTTCTAATTGAATAAGAGTTCCATTCAAGATTTAAAAGCATATCTATCTTATTAATCAATTATTTTAAAACATAGAGAATATTATGTATTTTAGAATATTATAAGAGGTTGAAATTAATTTTTTGGTTTTAAATTAAGGTTTAAAACTATTTATATTTATGATTAAGTAAGAGTTTATCTGATAAATATAAAGAAATAAGTTAACCATTTAATACTTAAAAACATATTTATCTCATCAACTAATTATTTTAAAACATAGGGAATATTATGTATTTTGGAATATTATAAGGGGTTGAAATTAATTTTTTGATTTTAGATTAAGGTTTAAAACTTTTTTTGATTGAGTAAGAGTTTATCTAGTTAAATATAAAGAAATAAATTAACCATTTAAGATTTAGAAACATATTTATCTCATCAACAAATTATTTTAAGTGATCTGCTTTTTAAAAAAAAAAATAATAAAACTATAAATATTAACAAATATAATCAATCATAACTATTAATTAACAATTAAATTATAATAAAACCACTTAAAAAATATACATCCTTAATCCATTTTTAATTAAACAAATATAATTTGAAATATATCCAAACTTAACTCAACCATTAAAACCCAAAAAAATTCTTTATGTATATTCTTCTTAATATTTATGAACCATGTGCCCAAAGGGGTTGGATGCAATGGTGGAAAGCGAGGAGTTTTTCACCGTTGGGCAAGGTTCAATTCTCGTGAGGGCTTTACCTCCATGGGGACACCTTGAGGTAGTATATTACTTATCAAAATACATGTATAATTTGACAATGATTTTCAAAATATTATTTTTTTATGAAAAGATGATTTAAAGTTGAAACATTTATTTAATGAAAATTAGGACGCATTTAGAATAGTGTAGTGAATCTCAAAATCAAGTATCATTTAATTACGTTTAATTACGCCATAAGGCATATATCTATTGGTAATGGGCACGATTAATGACCTTTTAATCTAAAATTCTAATCATTTATCTAATCATATTAAGAAATTATTGTAGCACCATATAATTGCCACGTTTGGATTATTAATTAGTCAGTCAGCTGTCCGTCCGCTGTCCGTCCGCTATCCGCTCATTTCATATTCGATGGATGGCTGGTGATGGTTGGTCGACCCACCTATTGCATGAGCATAGAGCGTTTCATTTTCGAGCGTGAATATCTTTCGACGTTCTCAACCAATACCTTTCGACCTTCTCAGCGGCGAGTTAGCGGTTGTGCTAGTGCTACAACAATGGTTACGAACTTCTTACCTACAAAAGAATTCATGCCTGTCTATAAGGTGTGGTCAACTAAAATGACACGTAATCCAAGGGGGCAAAGACACGGTCAATGAAAGCATGGATCTCACTAATTTCACAACAGGAGTGGGCTAACTCGTGAGCAATTTTTTGTTAGAGTTATTTTTTGGATAAATTTTCTGATAATTGTTTTTTAAATTTTCGACTAATCTAAAATTTTGATTGATTTTTTGAGTATTTAGATTGGTTTAAAATGAATTTTAAAATTAAAATTTGAACATTTATCAATATAAAACTGATACTGCCCTTAAAAATTTGACGAGATTCAAACCCACAGACTGAGACTGCCCTTAAAAATTTGACGGGATTCAAGCCCACATAGTAGATTGCTACCAAGTTTCACCAACATAGTGGCCACTCAAATAAACCCAAATGAGAACGATCGCATCTAACAAACGGTCGAGTTGGTGTTTACCACTACGACTTCTCCTTCTTTACCTGCCAGGCGGGAGTCGACGGTATTGGCACAATTTCATTCAGCGCCCAGCGTTCACGGCAGAGGGCTCTCTGATTGTCAAGATTAGTTTTAGAATTGTGGAGAGATGGCTATGAGAAGAGAACAGGATGATGATCACAAAGTTAAATTCAACGTTGGGGGGAAACAATTTGTGACGAGCCTGACTACGCTGTCCAGAGTGGGTCGGGAGTCGATGCTTGGGGCCATGATCAGCCACGATTGGGCACATGGGAAACCAAATTCCCACGAGTATTTCATGGACAGAAATCCAGCCTATTTCTCCCTTCTCCTCGACTTGTTACGAACAGGAGAACTTCACATCCCTCCGTACATGTCGGAAAAGGCTCTATACAGAGAGGCGCTCTATTATGGTCTCATGGACAGAGTCCGTGTCGCCAAATGGGCTCGCAGCCTGGACGGAAACCGAATGCGACACGCCGCTTCCATTCGCGGCCAAGCCACAGGAGACGCCACTGCGATCAGAGCGGCGCAGGACGGAGGATGCTGCGTGGCACACGGCAGCATGGTTCATGTCTATGATTGGACCATGGAGGAGCTACACCCTCTCAATCTTGGTTACCAACATGTTAACGATGTGGATTTTCTGAATCCCGAACGCCTCGTCATCTGCACGTGCGCCAGCGTGGACAAGCCCAGCCACGGCGGCATGGCGAACTTCAATACCAGAACCGGAAAGTTGCAGCATAGATTCCAGGTATGCAATCAAGGAGGCCAACACAAGAATTTCACCGCAGGAGCGCTTGCCAGCAGCAGCCACGGTCACGTCTATGCCAGCTGCAGAGGGCTAAGCGCCGAATACGGGGTTGGGGTGTGGGATCAAGCGACAGGTGAGCAAGTGGATTTCATGTACAATTGGCCCCTCGGAGATGCAGGGAAACTCCAGTGGCTTCCCGAGAGCAATCTCCTCTTGGCGGCGACTCTGTATCCTCGAAGCGATCATGCTCACATCAGCTTGATGGATTTCAGGGAAAAAAGCGGTACCGTTTTGTCGTGGACAGACTGCCATATGTTGGACGAGAAAGTGCTTGTTGACACCGTGGCCATGGAAAATTGCAGAACCGTATGCGTGGTCAATCAATATGATAATCTCGGATTTCTCGATATGAGGTCGATGAACCATGTCAAATGGTGTCACCGGAATCGTCCCGGAAAGACAGTATCTGAGTCACTGGAAGAAGACGAAAAATGGTATTCGAAACTGGCAGCCTGCGGAACGCAGCTTTTCTCGACAAAGAATGAAAGCGTGCACGTATTCTGTGCTCCTGACTGGGCGCTCACATCTCAAGTGGAGAACAAAGGCGGATCATGTGGAGGCGGTATCTCCGATATTGCTGTTGGGGGAAATCGTCTCTTTGTTTTGTATAACGAAGAAGATGTCTTTGATGTTTGGGAAACTCCGGCTTCTTTCAGCACCGGTGTTTATCAGGACAATGAGTAGAAGATTGGACAACAACGGTTTTTATCTGAATGTAAACCGATTTGTGAATAATTTTCGCTCACTCACCGCAAGATAAAGACAGCCAACAGACTTTGTCGGTGACGACTCCTTCGGGCTTCAGAGACAAATTGAGTATGATTGGTTTTAGTTCACACAAATTGAGTATGATTGGTTTTAGTTCACTCTATGTGAAGGTTCCTATGTATGCGTAGAGTTCAAATTTGAAGTTATTGTTTGAAATTTCTGGAGAGTATTTTATGGTATGGTTAATTAAAAACAGAGATTAACCACACATAATAACAGTGAGGCCAAGACGGGTTCACATAAGTGAGACTACGATCACACATTCTCTATCCTGGAAAATGATTACATGTATATAGTGTAAGAGAGACTCTAACAACCTTTTGAATTTATGGATTTGAAAACCACTCAAACACTAATCTAGCGTACAATAAAAATTTCTTCTAACAATTTTTTAAATATATCATTTTGTCATTATTTTCCAACACTCCTTTTTAATGGAGAAATGGTTTTAATATAATGTCAATACATAACATGCCTGTTGGTCTTAGTTTCAGCTAGGTTTACAAACATTACAAAGGACAATTCAAACAAAACCTTAAAATGTGTTTCAATTTCATGTATGAGTGAGTTTTTCTCTTCCTTCTTTTCCAGATTTTGAACCTTCTATGCATTTTCAATTTAAGTCTTCCTCTTTTGCTGAAAATTCCATGTTTCGGCTTCTTATCCTTCATCTTTTTGTTGTTGTTTCTCATCAATCTGAAAATTATTTCAGATTGCCCATGCTTGTCCTCTTCAAATTTTTCTTCGAAAAATTGTTTGTATGTGAACTGTTGCCACATACCATTCTTTGTTGTTTGCTCTTCACCATTGAGTTTTTGATCATCAATTCGCTACAACATTAACTCATAGTAAAATATAATTTTTTCAAGACTCCAATACATAAAAAATTTATTAACTTTTTCAGTTTCTTCCTCGTCCATGATGTCATCAACAAATTCCAAATCTTGATTGTAGGTGAATACTACAAAATATTTTTCTTGTGCAACAACTTCATTGTTGTTTACTAACTTTGACACTTCAATGCAATACTTGACTTCTTCAACTTCAGCTTGTTGTTCCCAAATGTCAAAACCTGCAGACTCAAAACCATTCATCAGAATATTTAAATCAATACAATTTTTGTTATTTTCATTTTGTTCGACTCAAAACCATTCATTAGAATATTTAAATCAATACATTTTTTGTTATTTTCATTTTGTTCTCCTACTATGTAGTTTCCAGTAAATTGTGGTTTTTCAAGCCATTCTTCAAGGAACTTCAAATCTTCTTCAAAATCTTTTGACACTGCATCTGGGTGCACTTTTTCATTGTTGTATGTTTCTATCGGTGCTCCCAGCTCTGTTGTTGCAACTTCAAATACTTCATTTCTATTAACCTTTGTTTCAGTATTGATGTTGTCTACAACATCATCTAACACATGTTTTTAAATTTCATCTACAACATTCACTATTGTTGCATATTCCCCATCATTCATTGTTTCAAGCAGGTGTCCTCTTACATTTAGTAAATTATCAATATATTGTATTTCCTGCTTTATTTTCAACCAATCTTCATTTGACATGTTCTACTCATCATACATTAGCTCAATGATAGTTTCTTCATTACAATCATCATTATCCACATGCAATTGAACCCAGTGGCATTCAACACCTTCTACAGGTTCTGTTGGGTATGTGTTATATTCTTTGCATGTGTGTGTGTGTGGGTGCGTCAGATACGACGACTGTGTCTGACGATCCCTTCACCTAGGGCTCTGCCGTGTGCGCCGGGCGCTTTCCTAGGGGGGTCCCAGGGGGGGGCAGGTATGGCCCCCCCTGGTTACGCGGAGTGTTCGGGGAAACGCCCCGAAATTTTTTTTTGGGGTGGTTTTTTGCTATTTTTAGCGGATTTTGCTATTTTTAGCTAATTTGTAAATTAATCCCGGATTAAGGGATTAGGGTTTTGGTATCTACAGAATACCTAAAAACATTGTATATATTGTATGGCGAATGGTGAAATTTGATATAATGAAAGAGAAAGGTTTTCCCGGTTGAGGGTTTCCGGTAAAGATCTCTGTGTATTCTGTGTATGAGCCATTGATTAATTTCTATATTGCTTAAGAATATATATGCATTGCTTTACTTTGCAGGTTTAAAACTTACAGGTTCACCATCAACTTCAGAATTTTCCTCATAAACAGATGCACTCTTTCCACTATACTTCATTTCTAGAATATCTCATAACATTTTTGTATTGTCTATATGACCAAATTCATATAAAATAGGAGACAAAATACTTGTATCTAGTGTTGAATTAATAAGATATAAGGTTATTTTATCTTTTCTCTTATCATGGGAATTGATCAAACCATCTTGAACAAATTGCCATAAATCTAATGAACCAAGTAATCCTTCCATTTTAAATGCCCAAAGATTAAAATTTTTACGTGAGAAGGATGGTAGAACTGGCATTAGTCTTTTCAATATTTCACTGATTTCTTCATGTTCTTCATTGATCTGGTCCAAATTTGCATTATGACCTTCAAGTGTAGGTTCTTCAACTGAAAGCACATCATATTTATCTGCAAAATATAATGATTCATCATGTTGATTCTTTCTTCTCGTGTGTTTCAGCTCTCTTCATAGTTGTTTAATTTTCCTTTGTTGACCCATTATAGCTTCACCTTCTACTAGATTCAATCATGGCTTACGGTTTTAATTATCAACGTTTTCCATGGGGAGGGGTCTCCATGCACTAGAAATCGGTGATACTTTTGGCTATTGGCTAATGTTTTCAACAAGAATTTCTCATGCACATAAATAACAACTTCTCTTCCCGTCCTCGGCTCCACATGCTACAAAAGGATTTTGTTTTAAATGGAAAACACTATAAAATAACTGAAAATATTCGTAGTCCCTGGTCGATTCTCATATATAGTAATACAAAGGAATATATGTCTCCTCTATCTGGACAATCTCTGTGGAAGGGATCTTTCGCTCCTAGCAAGCCACAACAACTAAATGCATATGTGAGCTAAATCAACCGTGTATTGGACTGTAAATTTTGAGAAATGAGGAAGCAGATTAAGATCCGTGAAGAAATATGGAAATCCCTCTGTTTAGGGCTCGATATGGAAACACAGTGCACTGTCACATGATAGTCAATGACTCCTCCTTGCTCCACGTGAACTTCTTCACGAGTGGTGGCACAAAATTGAAGGGTGATTCCTCTTCCCTACATGCAGACTGTCGCACATTTACCAGGAGATTTTCTTAACATGACAACAAGTGCACCATGTTTTTTAAAACGTACCAGTCACAAGCTCTTACTCGACGTAGATAAAAAATCATATTCTAGTCATCTCAGATCATTGAATCTTATGCCATAGAGGGAAAGTGAGAAGAAACCTACAAATCAAAGGATTAAGTGGTTGTGGATGTCTCTCCACGCAGATGTTGTCTCTCCTTGCAGATGAGGAGCACACCAGTCAACAATTTGTAGTCCTTCAAGCGACAATGAGGTCTTTGACTTCTCATAGATCAACAACAAAAAAAATCAACCTTCATGTCGATTTCACAAATAAAAACTAAATTAAACATTGCAGTCTTTGATGACAAGTTTTTCCTATCATCAATGAGACAAACTCTTGTTCAAACGCCGATGAGGAGAGGTGAGACTAGGGTGTTGGATCTTCGTTGCTCTGTCTGGATGTTGATGAAGAGAAAATTTCACATCATCGTCGAAACTCAATTCAGAAAACACTAATGGCGATGTTGGCACTGTGGTATTCTTACAATAGGAAATGATGCTTCACTTTTGTGGATCTCACCTTACATATCTTGGATCCTGATAGGGTGATTAATCTCCATATCTAGTAGCCTCAATTTTAGTTTCACGTGCGACGTTTCCCACGATCTTGTAGCACTCTCCTCAATCAACAGATGGAGACCTTCGGAATGGAACATGAAGAAAACGGATTTGGAAATACACTGGAGTTTGCAGAGTTGCCAAGGCTGGGATATACAAAACAACGAATCTTTCTCTGAGCTCTGATACCAAATTAAAAAAAGAGATTAACCACACATAATAACAGTGAGGCCAAAAGGGGATCACATAAGTGAGACTACACTCACATGCTTTGTATCCTTTAAGTTGGAAAATGATTACATGTATATAGTGTAGGAGAGCCTCTAACAACCTCTTGAATTTGTGGATCTGAAAACCACTCAAACACTAATCTAGAGTACAATAGAAATATATTCTAACAATTTCCTAAGTATAGCATTTTGTCATTATTCTCCAACATGGTTTTCTGCCCTCGTTGTGGTAGACTATATAAATTCGTATTTCCGATTTTTTTTCTATTCATATATAACATAAATTCAAGTGTAATGTGAGGGGATAATTTGTTATGAATAATGTGGGTTGACTAATCATTGTTATTAAAAAAACATTTTACTTAAAATACTATGTTTGTGGTTTATAAGAGGACAATGTTTCCCTTTTGTTGTATGTTTGACATTGTCTTGGGGTCTTAGGTGATTAATTTAATTCCTTACTCCCAAGAAAGATGATCCAATTAGAAATATTTTTAAGTCTCATTCCAAAAATTTTCAATTGGGTTTAGCTCGGTTGGTTGGGAGGAATGATTGTTATCCTCTCCATTCAAGTTCAATTCCCACAAGTGAAAATTAGGTAGTGTCACCCTAACAAAATTAGAGATAACATGTGTTACTCCACATTAACGAAAATAGCCAACCAACATATATGGATTGAGTCATCATTGTTATTCAAGAAAAACTATGTACTAACCTTCTCCATGAAACTATCATATCCAGTGACCTCCATCCGCCTATAACAAGTAGGTCCACAACTCTAGCATCTATGAGGGTCACATGAACTAGGATGGGGATGCCTAAAGTGACACATATGGCTTCTCCTGGACAAACTCTCTTGTAGGGTATGAAGGCCCAACCTCTTCCCCATCATCACCTGAAGGTCCCTCCTGGTGGGATAATGCTTGTGTTAAGTTGCACTAGGCTACGGGTCAAGGTGGAAATGGACCATTGGGTCTATTTAATGTTTTTTTATATGGGAGGATGTGGTTACACCTCCACCTAGGAGGACAATGACCTAGTAATGGGTCATGCATAACATTTTGTCAATATTGTGTAGACCCATGACCCACCCCTTAGAATTCACGAATGTCAAAGTAGTTGATATGGTGCCCTAATATAAATTCAAGCCATAATTTAGTAAGGAAATGCAAAGGCAACTCCCTATTATTATAGGAAGGTTTTTCAAAAACCAAATGAACCACCTATTCATCCAATTGTCTACAAAAGGTTGGTATGTACACCAGTCCATGCAAATGTGTTTCTTTGTAGATGGAGGTTGTGCTTTAGTTCTATGGTCAATAAACAATGTCATCAAATCTTGTTTTGAAATATTGGGGTCTCTGACCCGGTTTCTTATAACACACCCAACCCTTGAGGGGCTTTCCTAGGGATGGGGCCTCATAATTTTGTTCTCCTTAGGAAATCAATTCCTTCATTCGGGGTTTATACTACCCTATACTCATCTAGAGTTTTCCAACCACGGTATCCATGCTCATAACCAATCCTAGAACCGATGGATATATCTCTTTGAAGTTCTTTGGGAATTTATTGGTTGAGGGCCACGTGGTGCCCAAATGGATCCACCTCACACGTACTACTTTCAAGTTCCTTCATCCATGGTGGAATACCATCCCTAGTTTGATCTCATGACTAGACTTACTCTCTTCTTCCCATGTCAGCTGTGGAGGGATTCAACACTTCGGTGCTTCACGCCTATTTACTATCTACCCACAAGACCACCCAGCGTTTCGAACTTCCGAAGTCCCGTAAGCTCACCATGTGGCTCCCACCTTCAGACCGTTCGGTCTCTCTACTATACTACATCTCAGATCCTACAGAGTCTCGAAGTCCCAAACTCTCGGTTAGTTCACCAGCCACATTGGCTAGGCAGACACGTATCGGGAACTGACACGTAGTAGGGGTCATAGTGACACAGGGCACCTCAAGATGGGGTCCATGTCACCCTGGGTGATGTCATTGTACCACGTCACCCCGAACTAAAAGGCCTCTAACATTCCCCAGATCTCACAGTCGAGATTTGGCCATGTAGATTTATAGATCTATGGTTTTGGTTACCTCGGGGATTCAGCATTCGAGAGTGTTGTGGTGCAACCTCTATTACACATGGTTTTGGTCATCTTGGTGACATCTTAAAAAGGGTGTATTCAAGCTCCCAACTAGAACTTTCTCCTGAGAAAAGTGGCATTTATCTCCTTCCAGAATACATATTTTTAAAGTGGGTTCGCAGGATGCCTATAGCCTAGGGTGCGAGAATGACTCATTCTCGCATACCTCCTTCATCTAGGGTGTGAAATTCTCGCAGTTTGCTCTATACACATGGTGCGGACTTGTTTTTAAGATTTGGAAAGAGAAAAGGTCACGAGGGTTCTAGAAGGGAATCTTCTAGAGAATGAGTTGGCATTCGTATGGTTGTCATTTTACTGGCTTCTCTGATTTGATGGGATCATTCTCATCCATGTAACCATCTCACCCTCTCCTATATATTGAAAGGATTCT
>ML783490.1:904553-1060091 GCA_009831015.1 Picea engelmannii | reverse complement strand
ATATAGATGGGACCACCCCTTGTTTGTCTCATACCATGGCTCGGTTAGATGGAATTTGTGGATTTGCAACAAAAAAAAGAAAAGGTTCGAATGCTCAAATCAAAAAGGTTGAGCCAGAGGGCAAAGGATAACCCAAAATAAGCGATTCAAAAAGGTCGAGCCAGAGGGAAAAGGATAACACAAAATAAGAAAAAGGTACATGTAATCGGTACTTACCTTACCTAATAGAATGAATGAATGAGGCAAAAAGGTGTACGGACATCCCTCCGCATGTTCGTGTTCTTGTCCTGCGCGCCGTCTCATCTCCCCAAATTCACTGCAAACTATTTAAACAGAGCCTTAGAAAGATTTGACAAAGAAAGCATCTGTAGAAACATGAATCAAGGCATAAACAGATATAGAGAAGGACAGGAATCAAGGCAAGTCAATCCAATGCAAAGTAGAAAAGATGAAGGAAACAGACATAGACAGAAATCCAGGCAAGCCAATGCAATACAGAGTAGAAAAGATGAAAGAAACAGACATTAACAAGAATCAAGGCAAGCCAATGCAATGGAATGCAGAGTAGAAAAGAAGAATATCAAATGAAAGTGAGAATGTGCTGCGTGAGAGATATTGGCTTATAAACGCTCCCTTAAACGGTCAGAATCGATCGCTCTGACCTATTAGGTTTTTGGGAAGGGGAGCGAAAATTCCATCGACATCCCACTTCCACTTCGAGTTCCCTGCAAAATTTGAATTCGCAATAGAAAGAATATTTGAATTCTTCAGCTTTTGTAAATATTCCGCAAAGATGGTTTTTATTTCTTTCAATCTCTGTCGGGCTTGGTTTAATTTTAATATAATTTTTAATGATCAAACCCGTTTGCAAGTGACAATGAAAAAACCAAGAACATGCCATAAATAGACGCTGTGGAGGGAGGGATATTTCGCCAGCATTCTTCTTTTATTTTTTTAATTGGAAAATTAAATATATGTGTATTATTCTGTAAATGGTGGAATGAAGCATTTACCGATGATCACATAGCAATGAAATTATTTGGGGTTTCTATATTGCTCAAGGCTGCGTTTCAGCAAATTGAATGATTCTCCGAGTTTCAGCAAATAGAACGGTGGTTGTTCATGAGGCAGGCGCTAACGCTATTAGTTATGCTTTTATGTTAAATATTTTTAATTATTACGGATTTATAATTTTGATAGTTTAGATTAATTATTAAGATGATAGTTTAGATTTATAATTTTGATAGTTTAGTTTAGTTTTGAATATAGGTTTTAAAAAAAAATAATTTAAATTTATTATTGAGATAGATATAGGTTTTAAAAAAAATTTAATTTAAATTTATTATTGAGATAGATATAGGTTGTTAAAACTTTTTAATTTAAATTTATTATTAAGATAGAATTAAAAATTGTAGTGGGAATGTATTTTTGTGGATTAAAGTTGTATTGGTAATTTATGAAAAAAAATAGATTAATTACTAGCACAGCCACTCAAAACCGTGGCAGATGGCAGATAGAAAATGAAACTCACAACGAGAAAATGAAACGCACAACCAGAAAATGATTGTCTACAGCCAGCGTACTAAATCCAAAGTTTAATCATTAAATGTGGCAATCATATAGTGTTACAGTAATTTCTTAATATGATTAGGTAAATGTTAAAAGGTAAACAGGTTAACAGATGCATTCAAAAATACAAGGAAGTTATGAAGAGGAAATCACATTCATTGATTTGGGAGGACGACTAAGAATTTTCCAGCATCTTCAATTGTTAGCCATTAGATTAGAATTTTAGATTAAAAGGTGATTAATTGTGCTCATTGTCAATAGGTGTACACCTTTCGGCGTAATTAAGATGAATATAAGTTTTTAAAACTTTTTAATTTAAATTTATTAACCAGATGAATATAGGTTGTTAAAAAAATTTAAATTTAATTTATTATTAATTTTAATTTAAATTTAACTTATTTTAATTAATTTGTTAAGTCTAAGAATTGCAGAGCAACACTTGTGCACACTGCAGTGCCCAGTTTTGTGCACAGGTTTGAGGAGAGATGCCATTGCAGCTACTGCAGCTAGCAGATCAGTTTTGGCTTGGACTATCTCTTGGCTAGGGTTTGGACTATCTTATCAGCTCTTGTTGGTGCGCTATCCTTGGGGAAAGGTGTGCTACCCTTTGTTTGGCTATCTAGCCTAGGGTTTGCTTCCAGAGTGATTCTCTGTCAAGGTTAAAGTGCTCGAAGGGTGGCTTCGGCCTATGGTTGGGTGACAATAGTGATATCGTCAATAGTAAAACGAGCACATCCATTATATTCTAACAGGTTATGGGCCCACACCTCCTTCATTCAGTCTAACCGCTGGAAGGAAGCATAACCATAAGGATATTAAGCTCGTTGAAAAACTGACACTAGGGTCTCTAACAGGAGCAGTCACCAAAGCATTGTCGCTAGGGTTACTAGCAGGTGCAGTTGCAAAAACCCTAATCCTCTCGTTGAGGCACCTTAAGTGATGAGATTGACCTAATTTTCGGATAGACCAGTGCGCCCTAGCCTAGCGCATCTCCTGATACTCTTAGCAAGCCAAGACGTCAAGTTTGAGTTTCTAGTCAAATCTAGGGTTGACCAAGTCAAAGCAGCCATCACTTACTCTATGAAGTCGGAGAAAAAGTTAGATGGAGCTTCTAACTTCATAGCGTGGAAGACAAGGATCGACCTCATCCTTGCCAAGAATAAAGTGTTGAATATCATGAAAGGAAAGATCGTGGAACCATTGTTTGAAGAAGGAAAAGAGAAGGAACCACAGAACGTTGCAGTTATGGAGAAGTTCAAAGACGGTGACATCAATGCTATGAGTATCATAGTGGAATCTATAAAAGAACACTTGATACCCTACATCTCCCATCTTGACTCATCGAAGAAGATGTACGATGCCCTAACAAATCTCTTCTTGGTCAGAAACATTGGACAAGTTATGAGTCTGAAGAATGAGCTCTGTGACATGAAGATGAATGATGAGGACATCATAACATCATATTTTGTGAGAATCTATCAGTTAAGAGATCAACTACAAGCTATTGAAGAGATCATCTTAGAGAAGGAATTGGTAAACATAGTACTCAATGGTCTTCCCAAGACGTGGGATGCATTTTCCGCAAGCATGAACACAAGGAAGGAGTATCCTACATTTGAAGAACTTTGGACTTGATATGCTCAAGAAGAATCTAGGATCAGTGCAAAAGAGAAACCCCAAAAAAAGTACGATGATCAAGCCTTCACAACAAGATTCAAGAATTTTAGGAACGAAAGGAAGTTTGGCTCAAGGAGGAAGCCAAAATCAAGAGAAATACATTTCAGAAATACAATGCTTCAACTGTCAAAAGTATGGTCACTACAAGAATCATTGTCCTGAGCTAAAGAAAACGAAGGAGACACACGATGCATTGGTTTCCGAAGAAAATAAACCTACAAAGAAGACTAAGCAAGATGAAAGAGACTTCTTCTTAAAGTAACAATACTCTTCTTAGTTCTTGTACATATTTTGTTTGCATAGTCTCTACACATATGTTGTATATCTATCTCTTAGAAGATAATGTGTTCCAAGAAGAACTATACATATGGAAGAACAACAAGATAAGGATTGCTAAGTCAGATAAAACACATGAACGGATGAAATACATCAAACAAATCATGTGGAAGATATTACAAGATAAGTCGAAATCAGGATCAATCCTAAAGAGACTTAGAAGAAGCAAAGACAAAAATAAATTGGAGAAACACTTATAACACTTTGCAGAAGGGAATAAGGATGCAAACGGAAGCGTGGACTCTGTTAGACGGAGGGAGCCGACTATATGCACTCATACATGAATCAAGGATTAGGAGCTAATCCTATGATCCATTGAAGATGATGAAGTATATATCCATGGTAGTAGCCATGAAAGACAGTACGTATTTAGTTCAACCTCAGAAGAAGTCTTCTTCGAAGAGAAGCATTAAAGTATCCCTGGTTGTCCATCCAGATCCATGATCCTATGATGAAAGAAAGAAGTGGAATCTTTAGGGCATGGAATCTATAAGAAATTCCATGGACCCAAGAGCTAAAGAAAAACATAAGGGAGAACATGAAGATTCCAAGAAAGAAGAGAAGCGTGAACAACCAGTCACTGTATTAAGAATCACAAGATTACAAACCTAATATGAACTCAATAAAAGCAATCAAGCAGAGGAACTAAAAGTTGTGATATGCAAGCATTGCAAGATCCAGAACTAGAGGTTCTCCCAGATGGAGGAAGAAAACTATGATGATTACTTGTTCCAGTAAACCAAACATACCTCTACATAAGTCATTATATCATCTGCAATATCCATAGGTTGGAGTTCTACATCAAGATGAATGCAAAGACTGTTCTCCAGAGCAATTGAACAGAGAGCGTATGAAGAGCAACCTCAAGACTTTGCAGCATACCGGAAAGAGACCCTTGTATCCAGATGGAAGAAGATAACTTGGTGGAAAACCTCCAATGCACAACAAAAGCGTGGTGAAGATCTTCTATAATAGAGATATTGTATCAAGATGGTTACTCAGAAGATCAGATCTCATGATGACAGAAGAAGTGCCACATGGATATGTTCCAGTTTTCCAACAATGATATACTTTATTGATCAGAGCTACATGAAGCCTTAAGAGAAAACCAGTGTTCCAGACCGAAGTACATTTGAAATCAAGCATTACATTATCCATGATAAAGTCCAAAAAGGAGAAAAGTGGTTCTCCAATACATATCTCCACAGATGAGCAGATAAGCAGACATTTTGGTAAAACTTCTATCCAAGATGAAAGAGTTTGCGTACTCAAGCTAAAGCTCGTGGAGACGACTTCCTTATTGAAAAAGGAAGAGATGAATCCCAGGTTGGGAGGGAGCACTGATGTATTATTGATTGATGGACAGTCATTTTTCAGTTCGAAAAATGGTCCAAGATGAGCATATTCTTTCCAGTTCGGAAAGTGGATTGAGATTTTTGACGGATAGACATTTTCTAGTTCGAAAAATGGTCCAGATTGTTGATGTACCATAGACAACAACTTCCCATTGTGGTTAACATGGGAAGTGGTCTAGGGCAGTCTCTATTCTTGAGGGTTACTCAAGAAGACTGGCTCGCCTCGCTGGATAGCTATTTCTCGTTGTGGTTAACATGAGGAATGGTCAGTTTTGGAGGTTGGTACAGGATAGTCTTTTCCTCTTGTGGTTAATAGGGAAATGGTCCGGACAGTCATTCCTTAAGGTGTATTCATTCTCTCCAGGTTTCACTTTGTTTAGTGTTGGAGGAATGGCCAAGGGTGGGGAATGGTTCAGGTTTAGCAATCGGAGAGAGATATTCCTTAGGGTGGATTCATTCTCTCCAGATTACACTTTGTTTAGTGTCGGAAGAATGGCCCAGGGTGGGGAATGGTCCAGGCTCAGAAATCAAGACAATTGTTCTTCCTTGCTTGAGAAGAATAGTCTAGATATCTCATCATTGATGTCTTACTTTTTTAGGGCAAATGCTCTTCTGAGATCTCATAGATGTGAGTCGAAGAATGGCCCAGATGATTCAGATGTATATTATAACATTGTTTATGTGCAGGTTGATATCAGATGATTGTTATGAAGACACTAGATGTATACTACTATGGTGGATGTGTTCCAATGTTTGTGACTATACGTCACTGATCAAGTAATTGTGAGCTACTTGGTGTGGTAGTGTACCACTGGATTGTAGTTGTGTACTACTATGGATAGACACAGTGGTGTTCTATTGAATGATATTGTTCTGATTGCCTTGAAGACTATCAACAATGTTGAAAATGATTATCAGCTAGATGGATAATCAATGAACAGAGTTTTCCCAAACATAAAATGGTTCAGAACATTTATCCTTCTAGATTAGAATAATAGCTCTTGTGTCACTCTATGGAGTGAGCATCATGTCTAATTAATCAGATAGAGTATGGTTCTGAGAGATGATGCAACTGATGACATTGATGGTGATGATGGTGCTCATGATCTAGTCATGAGATAGTCTAGACGACTATGTTGATGCTATCGAGTGAATGGTATGTTTTGTGCTCAAGACCATTACCTATAATACCTCCCTAGCTAGGAGGGAGTGTTGATATTATGGTACCTGTGGGAGGTATTTGCCTCCACGTGTAAACCTGACGAGAATAGAATACTCTAGGAAGCAAGAGGAAACCCTAATGAGTTGGCTAATAACCCTAGGAGACTTGTCGGTTCAAGAAGATAATTTATATTAGGTTATTAGCCTCCAAGAGAAGAAGTCGGCCAGAAGAAATAATATATACTAAATAGACAGATACCCAGAATGAGAAGTCGGCCTAGGTAGTTAGCCAAAATTACTATAAATACAGGAGGTCAATCTTCATTATGGCAAGGCAGTCTCAGAATTGCAGAGCAGGACTTGTGCGCACTGCAGTGCCTAGTTTTGTGTGCAGGTTTGAGGAGAGCTGCCATTGCAGCTGCTGCAGCTAGCAGATCGATTTTGGCTTGGACTATCTCTTGGCTAGGGTTTGGACTATCTCTTGGCTAGGGTTTGGACTATCTGATCAGCTCTTGTTGGTGCACTATCCTTGGGGAAAGGTGCACTGCCCTTTGTTTGGTTATATAGCCTAGGGTTTGCTTCCAGAGTGATTCTTTGTCAAGGTTAAGGTGCTCGGAGGGTGGCTTCGGCCTCTGGTTGGGTGAAAATAGTGATATTGTCAATGGTAAAATGAGCACATCCAATATATTCTAACAACTTTATGGGGGCAAGGGGTATGTATTTGAATAGATGGTCCTCAGATTTTAGTATAAAAAATTATATTCCTTTGACAGTTCTGATCTGGGTCAGGCTCCCCTTCTTTCCCTTCCACTGCTAGAATGATGAGACCATCGAAAGTATTGGTAACACCTTAGGTAAATACATTGATCACGTCAAACCACAAGATGGGTTGCAAGCTTGTGCTATAATTTGTGTCGAAGTGGATCTAGAAAATGGGTTGTTGGAGGCTATTCATCTCACCCTCGTTGAGTGGTGATATATTCAACAAGTGGATTATGAGCAACTTCCATTTAAATGTCGAATTTTTCATGAGTATGGACACTTTTATAGAAGTTGTTTGAAGGCCCCCCAGGTCCCGCAATCTCAAGAGGAGCAAGAGTTGCGGCAAACCCAGAAACATCGTCGAGGTCCAACGAAGCAGGCTCCTCCTCCTCCCCTTGGTGGGGCTCCACATGGGAATGGAGAGATTTTGGTGATGGCCTCGTCTAGGGCTGAAAAAGGTAAAGCTTTGGAGTGAGTCAAAATGAGTTTGCAACTCTCTCCTCCACTGAGGAGGAAATTGAGGAAGTTTAGGAAACACCAGGGATAGTTGAGGAACTTTTGGCGGCAGAAGAGGCTCCTCCCACTTTGGGGAGCTCTCAAGGAATCATCTCACCAAGGACAAATGGTTTCCCTCCATCTAGCTATGGTATTAGGAAAAAATATAGCATCCGAGTTATATTGGAAGAAGACTCACACGGTGAATCTAAAGGGGAAGGGGGAAAGGAAGTAGGGGCAGTATCTTCAGTTAAAAAACTTGGAAGGAATACTTGTCGAAGAAAATGAGAAGAGATAATTGATAGGGAGAAGGAATTATGACTTCAATCCACGATTAAAGGTGCTCTTTCTAAAGATCTTAGAGGAACAAGAGGTGTTAGTGGTTCTGTGCCTCCTAAAGGGGGGCAACAAAAGCCTCAAGTAAGTAATGAATGTAGTCTCCTGGAATTGTAGGGGACTGGGGAGTCAAGATAAAAAGGAATTGGTTAGGCAGTTGATTATAACTCAACATCCTCAAATTCTCCTTCATCAAGAGACTAAATTAAGGGAGGATGTAATCCTCTAAGAAAGTAAGAAAATATGGAAGAACTATGATGGTGAGGCAGTCAGTTCCACGGGAGCTTCGGGAGGCCTTTGTACTTTATGGAACCAACGATATTTCCAGTTGGAACAAGGGAGGTGTTCACAGCATTGGATCCTATCTCGGTTGAGACACTTGTCTTCATGTAAGCTTTTTTCCATCATAAATGTCTATGTTCCTGATCAATATCCAAAGAAATTAGACTTTTGGAGATCTCTCTTGTCTCTGGCAGAGGAAGAGAACTTGGAAAATATCATCTTGATAGGGGTTTTCAATGCTACTCTCTACCCTTGGGAGAGGAAGGGGGGCTATTTGGTTCATATCATAGGCCGATTCACCTCTCCTTTTGCAACCATAATGATCTAGGGCCCATTACATTTCTCTTCAATCCGATTTGGATGGATTCCCCTTCCTTTAGGAATCTCATTCTCTCAACCTGGAGTAAGTGGGTGGATGGATCTTTGGTTTAAATTTGCAAGAAAAAGATAATTAGGCTTAAAAATGCAGTCAAAGCATGGATAAAAAGTTCCTTTCAATCCCTCAGGGAAGAAATTCATTCTCTCCAGGAGAATCTTGCATCCATTATTCATTAAATGAGTATTGAGCTAGTAACGCCTGAACTAATAGCAAAAGAAGGTAGCATACAGATCAAGATTCACAAAGTGTTAAGGAAGGAAGAAGAAGAATGGCGGTTGAAATCTAGAGTACTTTGGCTTGCTGCGGGAAATATAAATACCACTTACTTCCACAAGCAATGCAAAGCAAGAAGGGGGGCATCTCAAATAAAGCGGATAAATATAGGTGATAATGTCGCGCTCTCTTCCTTTGAGGACATCAAGAAGGAAGCCTTTGATCATTATGTGACTCTTTATTCAGAATCAGGGGTGGTCAACAGGGTCACCGAGGATCAAGCCCTTTCTTTTCTCCCCCAACTCGTCACCATTGAGGATAATGCAGAACTAACAAGGAGAGTAAGTGAAGAAGAAATTATGGGAGCTATTAGACATTTTGGTCCATATAAATCCTCTGGACCGGATGGCTTCTCTGTGCATTTTTATCAAAAATATTGGCATGTTATTAAGTTTGATTTGTCACAGATGATTCAATATGTTCAAAAGTTTGGTCGGATGGGAGGAACAATAAACTCTACTTTTTTGGCCCTTATTCCAAAGGAAAGTAATTCCTCTCCCTTCTCTAGATTTCATCCTATTCCACTATGCAATTTCTCGTATAAAATTATTTCAAAGATCATTGCAACCAGGATCCAAAAGCTGCTTCCAAATCTGATTTCCCCTCAGCAAGGGCAACTTTGTTGCTAAAAGGAAAATTTGGGATAATATTGTGTTGGTGCAAGAAGCTATACACTCTAACAATCATAGGTCGGATCGAGGGATGGTGATCAAGATCATCATGGCCAATGCCTTTGACTGAGTTAGACATAGCTTTATTCGAGCAGTTCTGGAGAAATTTGGATTTAATTCAACCTTCATTAGATGGGTTGGGGATTGTCTCAGCGGCCCTTGAATTGCCCCTCTCTTGAATGGTAGGCCAACTTTCTTCTTTAAGGCCTCTAGAGGTCTTCAATGGGGATGTAATTTATCCCCTATTCTCTATATTCTCATGGTGGAGGCATTGAACATAAGACTAGACTATGAGAACAAGCAGAAAAACATCTCGGGCCTTAAAATATCAGTTGGGATTAAAAGAGTTAATCACTCTCAGTTTGCAGATGATTTATTGTTTCTTGGAGGGGTCTCTACATCCATATCTCATCGATTCAAGGATGTCCTCTATCAACTCCTATTAGTTTTGAGGGGGGTTGTTAATCCAAATAAATGTCTTAGTTATGCATGGAACACCAGGGCTCATGTTCTAGCTTCCATTGCAAGTATATTGGGCTTTCCATTGGCTGCAAACTGGAAATATTTTAGATATCTAGGGATCCCTATTTGTCATTCTTCGCTCTCCTCCTCCGACTCGGAAGTAATCATCTCTAAGATAAAAGGACGATTATCCCAATGGGGTGCACATTGGTTAAATCCAATTGGTCGAGTGGTAATGATAAATGAAGTTCTTTCTACCTATCCCATTTTTCAATACTCCATTTTCTTGGCACCAATGAAGGTTAAGATAGTGATAACCCAACAAATTAGGAAGTTCCTCTGGGAGGGAGGAAGAACCAATCACAAAAGGTTTCATTTAGTAAACTAGTACCAGGTGAGAGCTCCTAAAGTATATGGAGGCATGGGAATTTGAGATCCAATTCTGGTTAACATAGTCCTAGGGGCCAACTTATTATGGAGAATGACTACAAGGAATTATGCCTAGTGGAAGAAAGAACCGGTGTGCAAATATTTTCATCAGAATGAGAAGAGAGGAGTCAAATTGAATCCCTCCCACCCTCTGGGGTCTCCCATTTGGAAATTATTGGTGCCTCTCTTCCCTTCTTCAATAGAAATCTCAATTGGACACCAGGGAATGGAAAGGAAATTAATATCTGGGAAGCCAAAATCTTAAATCAATCAGAGCTTGTTTTGGAAACTTCCTTACTCCTCTTAAGAGATTCGTTAACCTCGCAGCAAAAACATACATTATATGACATCTCGAATTGGAGTAGTACAAGATCATGGAATGGGTGGAACCTTGTGTATATCCTTGTAAGATTGCATTCCCAATATGAGCAACCGATCAATAGTCTATCTAGGCCGGCTCCAATTCATCTAGATGAAGACGACAAGCAGGGATGGGTGGATCAAGGTTACATGGTGGCTTAGGGTTATGAATAGCTTTTGCTTCAAAATATCCCATGAGCTAGGTCTTCCTTTTGGCAGATCATTTGGAGTTCAGATTGCCTCCCCAAGATCAATATTTTTTGTTGGGCGTTCACACATGAAAGGATCATCACAAGTGAAAATCTGCTTAAGCGAGGAATCTTAGGGCCTTCCTGGTGTGTCCTGTGCAAACAAAACACTGAGTCCATCCTTCATTTATTCCTGGAATGTCCACTATCTATGCAAGTTTGGTAGGGATTTCTCCATAAGTTGGTTCCTAGAGTTACTTGGCCAACCTCGATCAAGCTCATGCTTGGAAACTGGGGGAGGCACTACAATGGCTCCTTCTATGGGAAGTCTTTGTTCAAAATAATATGGGTTTCACTTTCAAAATTTGTTTGTTGGCAAATCTAGTTGGAAAGAAATAAGGCGATATTTTTGGAGGAGGACGTAAGAGTAAGACAAATGTTGGTGCCCTTAGATGGTAGACGTAGCAGAAGGAGCATGGCTCAATTGGTTGCAGATTAAGTCTTCAATATGTTCTTCTCCAAAAGTCAGACCAAGATGGCAGCTTCATATACCTCCTACAAAGTTCAAGAAATGGTTGGAATTACAAGATCATCATACACTATGTTTTGATGGTGCTTCTAAAGGGAATCTGGGGGTGGCAGGAGTGAGAGGGGTCTTATATGGATCTAGAGGAGAATTAGAGTTAAGCTTTGCTTGGGGTTTAGGTGTCACCACTAACAACCAGGCAGAAGAATATGCTCTCTTTTTGGGACTCTCATTGGCCCAAGAGAGGGGGATTTTGCAGTTGTCATTGTTGGGGGATTCCTTGAATACAATCAGAAGTCTACATTCCACATCCCTTCAACGAAATGCATGACTTCAAATCATCAAAAAGAAAATTTGAATTGTATTGAAAGTTTTTATTAAGTGCTCCTTCATGCATGTTAAGAGGGAGAACAATGGGCAAGTAGACCTCCAAGCAAATTTGTCGACAACATTGCAAAAGGGGGTTTTAAGGGTTAATGGGACTTCCTATCATAAACCACTCCCTTAATCCATAATAGATATTACATTTTTGAAGGGAAGGGTTGTGTGGTGGGCATTGGGCAAGATGTGTGACTGATTGCATTGGAATTGGGCTCAGTTTGTGGTGTTGTTATCTTGTGTGGTTCTCTGCACTCATAAAATGGAGGCAGACAATGGGACAAGAGGGGGCGGGAATCCAGATCCTGTGTGGGAATCACTGCAACATTTGGAAATTAGACTTCATGGTATCTCTTTTCAGGTAACCTTCACTTTGGAATTGTTAGGATATCACAGGGTTGTTATGCAACAACAACAACAACATGATGAGCTAGAAGCGGTTTGTGCCCATGTGGAAGCAATGCAAGTTTCTCATCAACAGGATTCCATAGACGTTGTGGAGGGAAATTCTCAAAGTGAGTCTTCACCTACTCCAATATCGAATTGACCAGATTTGAATTCTTCGGCTCCTATGGAAGAAATGGAAGACCAGAATCCAACAAAACCCGTGGGTGATCATGGTATTTAAATATGTATTTGTGCTTGGTAGTTTTTATCAAATAACAACCTATGAAGTCAATAAGTTAGGGTGGTATGATGGAGATGGCACTCTTAGAAGGTTGAATAACCTCTTTGCTCTACTGCAGTTAGTTCATTTTGATACATCTTTGTTTTCATTGTAATCAACTCTTCAATGTAATGTGTTATGACTGCCTTTTTTTTATTAATATAAATTTCCTAGTTTGTGTTAAAAAAGAAGAAGATAGATTTAGAAATTGTAGTGAGAGTGTATTTTTGAGTAGAGTTGCATTGGAAATTTATGAAAATAGAAGGAGAAACAACTTTTAGGTAATAGTTATTACATACTATGTCCATATCATACACATTTCCATTTCAATATAAAATTTGAATCAAAGAAATGGTTTTGATGTATTTAGGAATTCTTTTGTTCCAAGTGGATTGTAATAAATGGTAGGGATGTTTGTTAAATATATGATAAGAAGTGAGGTAGAGTGCGTTGGTGTATTATTATTTGTAATTTGATTTAGTGATGGCTAATTGATTTGTTAGGAATTAATTCGCGGTTCGTTGATAGGAATAAATTAATCCGACTAATCAATATCAAATAAATGGGTAGAGTTAGTCAATGAATAAGTCTAGAGCCTTCAATTAACTTCAGGTATTGGTTGTCTTTGTCTTAAGTTAGCATATAATATTTGTTATTGTATGTGGAAATCACCGTGGTAGAATGATCCTATTAAATTGATCTCACAAGATGTAAATGGATGAACTATATGAACACAAATAAAAATAGAACTCCACAAATGTGATTTTAGAACTCCACCTTGTGTTATTCTAGTGCATTGCATTTATGATTATGGATTCAGATGTCTTGCACTTCTGATCTCATATTCTCATTAATAAGTTCACACCAATTTGATATCAAAGCAATGACATTCTACATATCAAGAACAAGCTAGCTAACATCAAATGGAACTTATTTCCCTGGACCCTCACTAGCACTAATGATTTTAAAAATTGAAGCCTCGCTAACTTATAGAGGAACTCATTTCCCCCGCTAGAACCCATAATTTTTTTGTGGAGTGAATGAAACAATGACAATAAAGGTAGACCACTCCTAAGTATCTTCAAGATAATCCATTAAGTTGTGGCTACTCCAAAAGACATGGTAATGATGGAGCAACAATGAAAAATAAAGGACTACAAAACTCAAGAAGCATGGCCATGAAGCAAACAAAACAAACATGGACAAGAAATAAGGCAAGCCAATGCAATGCATAGTAGAGAAAAAGAAAAAGATATGAAAGTGCGAGAATGTTGTTTGAGTGAGAATGTCTTATATATTCTCTCACTTTCAAACTGCCACAAACACTCTTAACTAATAGTTTTTTGAGAAAGAGGGAGAAGGAGTGTGAATTCCATCTACTTCTAGGTCCATGCAATATTTGAATTCAATGGATGATAAAGAAAAATATTTGAATTCTAGAATGTGAATTTTCAAGTGAAAAATATTGTTATGCTAAAAATTTATGTAAAACTTTTTTACATAGACATGTTCTCATCCAATTTGTAAAATCTTGAAGTTTATGTAAATTTTGATTCAGGACTAATGTCCTCATGAGGTTGTCGTTTCGATCCCACGGATTCAAGCGTCAACATTTTTTGTGACCATACTGGGGAACGATTTGTTTTCAAGAGATATGATATATTTTGGATCATATATTATTATAAGACTAGAAGTAGTCTGGTTGCAGTTTGAGAGAAAATTTATAGATTGATTCAAAAAGAATTGGGTTTTGGAGAACCTTATTCAAAGAACATTGAATGGCCTTGAAGGTTTATTGTTGAAATTTCAGTCACAAATCAGTTGTGACAACCTCTATGGAACAATAAAACCACCAAAGATTTGAGAGGATGATCTCCCTGACAACTCCATCCTCAAAACTCAAGATCTTAAAGAAATATGCCCCGGTGACTTCACTGAGAATATATCTGAATTTCAAGAAGATATATATGAATACTCCTCCGAGGAATTTTTCTCATGCTATCACAAGATTTTGCCTCCTGCATCAACACAAGTTGTTCAAGGAACAGTGAAAGGAGAAGGTATCCAAATAAATAAAAGGTTGCACAAAAGCCCACTTAGTTTGCAAGGAGAAGTTCACTTCTTGCCAGATATTTTCATGGAAAATTTTCCTACATTCTACGAGAATGTTTTAGAAGATTCAAAGAAACATTTGATTAAATTTTATAGTGCTTGTGAAATTTTTAATGTGGCTCAAAATGGTGTTGCATGCAGGTTATTTATCTCTACTTTAAAAGAATATGTCAGTGAATGGTTTTATTCATTGCTGCCTGGAACCATCACTAGTTGGGATGTACTAGAAAACTCTTTTGTCGAAAGATATTTCTCAAGAAAAGATCCATATTCTCTTTTCTTGAAGCTGGTTGAAATCGGGATGAAAAAAGAAGAAACAATTAAAGATTTCTCTTTCAGATTTATGAAAGTTCTTCATGAGATTCCCCAAGAAATGTTTCCAAACGATGTCATTATTTTCAGTTGTTACGAAAATTCTTTTCCCACAAATTTGAGATTTCTATTGAGGCAAGAAGGAAAACGTAGTTGGAAAGAATTAACGCAGCGAGCTCAACTTGTTGAAATATTTGTTCTTGAAATTGGTGCCAACATATTAGACACCCCAAAATTTATCCAAAACAATGGAGGAATGAATTTAGAAGAAAACTTTGAGGAAATAGATTTTCTTTTTTCTTTTTTCAGATCATGATCTTGAAACAGAAAATGAAAACACTAAATTTTCAATCCAAGAAGAACAAAATCCTATGTATGCTTCATGGGAGGTAAATCTCACCCTCTCATGTGCTCAATTTGAAAGTGATGATTATAGTAAACTCAAGGATGAACATGAGGACTTAATGCAATATGAAAATATTGTAGCAGAGTCTCAAATAATACAACCAATGTATATCAAGCTAGAACAACAATGTTTACATCAGAGGGATATAAATCATCACTTTACATCATATTTGTATTATGTGGATTGTTTTCCTAAGGCCGAGTTTCACGAAAAAGGAATTTTCCAAGCATCAAAGGAAAGACATTGTCAACAAGAGGAATCATGGATGATACGTTTTATTTCTGAAGATCATGAAGTTATTTATGAACAACAAAATATGGCCTTACAGTTCCCCACAAAAGTTCACCAACAATTCGCCATTGCAACCTTACCACGGAGACATGATCATTGTACAAAGGAATAATTCCTTCAAGGAATTGATGTTGAATAAGAAATATTAGATGTGGTTGATGATAAGAAAAAAGACGAAATTATTCTCAGATTGGAAACTCCTTATCCAATCAAAGAACACAACATTGTTGAGCAAAAAAAGGTTGATTTAATTGAATCATGGTTCCAAGGCATTGTTGGCCAGCGAATACAATCAGATTTCAAGCACATCTTGCTCAGTCTCATCATAGTATACTTTGGGCATGTTTTTTATCATTTGGTAGTGGCCTCAACATATTTCCCAATTCATGAGCTCATTCTACAAGTCGGTTGGATGCTTGAATGGCTCCATTGGAAATATTCCTACACCTAAGGTGCCCCTTTATTTCAAGTAAGTTAGGATAGGTAGATCATGCATGTACATATTTTTGTTCAATGTTGCACAATAAGGAAACCAAACTTGAAGGTAACTCCATGAAATAAGAAGAATTACAAGAATTCATTTTGAAGATGACTCCATAGCCCAATTGAGAAGGTATTTGGTCTTGAGATTCTGGTGTTCTCAGCAACCCACAGGGGGTCACTGTCCTGCAGTTGGAGCTAGTTGTTGACCAAAATTTGGTCATTTTTATTTTCCCACTGTTGGATTAATAAAAAAAATTGATATCAAAAGATGAAAATTTTTGAATTATTATAAGTTCCTTGTGTAGCCCCCGACCTCAGCTTCGTCATGCACTTTTTGGATAAGAAATCCGAGTTTGTATGCTCAAGATATCCAGGTTTAAAGTTTAAAGCATAAAAATGCACCTCTTTCATGTGGAATAAAAAAATCTTTACGGTATTTCTCATAGGCACATGTAATTCTCCTCTCTTCCCTCACCCCTCATATCCCATACTTAGTTTTTATTTGAGTTATGGCGGTCTATCTCTCCCTTTCATCCCCCTCACGTCCGTCCCCAACAAACTCACCTCACCCCCTTATTTTCCTCACTCCCCAAACCTTCCCCGCTCCCCACATTTCCCACCCCCTCACTTCCGCTCCCTACAAAATCCCCTCAAAATACCCTCCCCTCTCCATTTCCTCACCCCTCATCCCTCACATTCCCATACTTAACTTTTTTTTGAGTAATGGCAGTCGGTCGGACTCGCCATAACTCAAATCACTCCATCCCACTCACTTCCCAATCCGCTCACCCTTCCCCGCTCCCCTCATTTCTCCCCCTTCACCGCACCCTACGTCACCCCCCTCATCTCCGCCACCTACAAACTACCCCCTTACTTCACCTCACATGACTCCCCCTCACTCTGCTTCCTACATTTCTCCCTCCCCTCTTCTGCCACCTACATTTCTACCCCTCCCCCTAACTACCCACTCTACCTTTTTCCTTACAATCTCGTTCCCCCTCCTTTAAAACATTATACCTTAACTTTTTATAATATTTAAATTATAACTTTTTATAATATGTAATTCATAACCAATCAGATTATTACTCTTAGCATCCATTAAGATCATGACACATGGTGATTAGAAATTAGTGCTTCATGGAGACCAAAGAATGGTGCGACATATAATCCAATTAATTGGAGACACATGGAAATATATTAATGGCTTGACGAAATTTAATCCAAGGGCCCAGATTTGTCCATGAATTTTGATCAATGGTGGCTGAGTCACGATCTTGCAGATGCCATAACTTGAGCTCCAGGTGTCAGAATCATGTAAAATTTATACCGTTGGAAAGATATTTTGATGTAGAAGATGATGGTATAGGTTTCAAATGCTGAAAGTTGCTAAATTTTCCATAGAAATTAAAATATCAGTGAGTTGCATTTTTAATGGGCATGCGTGACAACTCAACTTCACGAGCTCATATCTTGAGATCCAGGTGATAGATTTGGGAAAATTTATATCGTTGGAAAGATAAGAAGATGAAAATAACATATGAAATGATTTCTATGGCTAAAACGTTTATTATCATTCCCAGAGAATCAAAACACTGTCATCCTCTTTTAAACGAAAATTAATTAAATTTTAAAAATAAAAGTTTAATTAAAACTTTTATTAAAAAAGGAGAGGAACCCATTTTCAATATACTTATATTAATGATGTGAATTCATTAATGAGGAACTAATGAGGCATTAATTAAAGGGAATGTTTCAAGGAGAAACTTGTATGGGAATTTCTAGAAGGGAGAAACCCTAACTACTCAAGTAGTTAGAAAATATCTTCTTAGAAAGAGAAGAGATGCTTCATCAAAGGGTCCAAGAATCAATATTGTCAAAGGGGCAGGGAAGAAAATCAAAGGAAGAAGAAGGTACAACCATGGATACATAATCAAGCTTCTGATCAAAAGAAAAAAAATCGCCATCTTCTCCATTCTTTCTATTCTTCTACACCACTTCTCATAACTTTATGCTTGAATCTCAAAGTTGGGCACAAGGGTGAGTTGTTGAGTGTTTTTATTGTATTCTTCTAAGATATTTTCTTATATGATCATGGAGTATTTGCAGCCACATACATGGCTGTCAAATATTTTGTAATGAAGAACATCTTTCATGAATACAACTCCACAAATAATTGCTTCGGGGTTGATCTTGACTGTATCTTGTAACTTTGAGTTTTAAGTATGAGATATTTGAGGTTGACCTATCAAATTCTCTTTTGATCTTGATAGCCATATTCTTTTAAAATTATTTGAGATGATCAAATTATTCTCTCCTTTTTTTCATGAAGAAGACATGGATGTATTTATATATGATTAAGAAGATTGTGTGTGATGTTGATCACAATTTAATTCTAATGTTGAAGCCCTCCTTCAATATTTTCTTATTTGTAAAAAAAAAATTGTTGCACATAAAGATCATATTGGGTTATTGAAGAACAATTTTCATTTAAATCCAAGCAATAATGAATTGGGGTTTGTTGTCTAGCACTCTCCCTACTCCAAGATATTCAAAGATATATCTTTTAGCCAAAGATGAGAACCACCTCTCTAAAAACGAAGGGGAACTAATGTCCTTGTGAGGTTGTTGTTTCGATCCTGATGGATTCAAGTGTCAACAAGAGCCAACTCCTAATCAGGTCAATCGAGAACCTGAGCTTAAAGATCATCGTACTTGTACTTACATGGATTTCGAAGTTTGCCTCGTTGCACCAGACATCAATACCACTCATGTTCTATGCGATGGAGTGTTTACGACCCATTGTTTATGACTGGTGTACCTCATTGTTGGATAACATGAAAAGCCAGCTGAAGGATTGAAAACAATGGAAAAAGAGAAATTTCGGATTTGCATCCATTCCGTGTAGCTTTTTCTTTGAGCGGGTTCCAGGATTGAGCCCTAGAGTAGAGATTATTCCACATGTACCGCACAATCCAACCATGTCACGGTGGACCGATGTGATGAGGCGACTAGGAGGTGGTAGGGTGCCAACTCCCTACAATGATGAGTTCTTTTTCTGGTGGTGTCAACAGGTCATAGCCATTGAAGACTACGCTTATGTCAAGATCGACTACAGAGGGGATCTAGATATTCCTTTTCCACCAGGTTTCGCCTATGGTGATATTGGTAAGAAATATTTTTATATATTTCAGTTTTTTGTGTTTTTCAAAAAGAATAAAAAATGCAAATATTTTTGTATGGTGTCAAGTATTAACAATTGCTTTGTCACACAAATGTAGGTCTACAACGTCCAAAGGGATTCCCATGACATAGACGAAGGAGCCGGAGAGATGAGCACGTGAAAGGAGATGCAGAGAGAGTGTTGCAGAATGTGCAGGGGAACCTGTCTCGATTGACGCACAAGATTCCTATGGTTCAAGTGGAGGATCTACTGGAGGCTATGCAACGACAGGTGGTGGGTGTACCTATGCGTGGGTGCAACTCTTCTGACATCTCGCAAACGTCATAGTGTGCTATCATGATACACATATAGTGCCTCAAGCATAGATGCCATGGTCATATTATATACCAGCTGTGTATGTATTTTGAGGTTGTGAGCCCCATTTTGTACTATGACACCATATTTTTTGAAAAGATGAAATATAAAAATTTGGTCTTCAACTTTACTTATATATGTTACAATGTGTACATGAATGAATGTGTTTATTTTCTTAGTTATGTGACAAATGCCAATCTAAAATATAATTAGCAAATGCATCAGATACATGATTAGAACTTCTAGGTATGTGATTATAAGTAATAAAATCAAAGTATCGTTCCAAAAGTCGTACCCGTAGGAATCGTCGGAGTATAGTAGGGTCTCTCACACGATAATTGTCATTTAATTGCCATACGACTAATTGGGAGTCCAGGAGAACCTATAAATAACAAACACCATGTGAAATGGTGTCATGTAATAGTTCTATAACAACGCTATACTCAACCATGTTATTCGTTGATGGCTCCAGACGAAAGCCACCTAAAGACGTCAGTTGGCCCTCGGGTGAGTAAATGACCCAAGCGGCGGAAGCCATGTTCCGTGTATGACGACTAGAACTGTCCGTGAATCCTAAGTAAACTGAAGACTCCGTTGACATCTTCCAACCAAGGGAAAACTTGATAAGCAAGCCGATGACACAAAGAAAAATATATATATACACTAAGATACACTAGTATACACAAGGTCACGCCCAAGCTTGAGGGCTTATGCGCAATACCTTTTAAGGTAGATCCCATTTCTGGGCTCATCCAACATATCCTCTTCATAATATTCCAATTCATAAGATCCTTTCTCTAATAGATGTCGCATAATATAAGGACCGTGCCACATGGAGTTGAACTTGCCTACCCCCAATGGTTCTTTAGATTGGTCATACAAGAGAACCAAGTCACCCTCAGTGTACTACCGAGGAAAAACAAACCTATCATACTAAACCTTAACACATCATTTATTCACTTTGATAGTTATAGAGGCATCTCGATGCTGCTCATCGAGACGCTCTAGGTGCACAAGGCATTCTTCTAGATCAGATATGTGAGGAAGGAGCTCAATTGCCAACTTGAGGGAAGGGATTTCCCATTCAATAGGAAGAATCGACTCCATGCCATGTACTAACTGAAAAGGAGAAAAAATGATGGAAGTCTTTATCGAGGTTCGATATGCCCAAAGTGGAAGGTAAAGCATCAGATGCCAGTTAGACTTACTCCGACTGACAATTTTTTACAAGATGGTCTTGAGAGATTTATTCACCGCCTCTACTTATCCATTTTCCTAGGGATAATAAGGGGAAGAATGACCGTTTTTAAACCCCAGTTTTGATGATAACTCTTTCATCATTTCATTATGAAAATTATTGCCATGATCAATGACAATCTCTTTTGGGATTCCGAACTAGGCTATAATTTGGTTGAATACAAAGAATGTTGTAGTCTTACCATCGGATTTAACGATAGGCATGGCATCTGCCCATTTAGTGAAGTAATCCACGGCCACAATGATATGTTGATATCGCCCAGCCAAAGTTGGGTTACAGTCCATAAAATCTACCCCCCACTTGGTGAAGGGACCGATGGTGATGACCGGGTGAAGAGGGGTTGGGTGCGAGTGCATTTTCCAAGCGAACACTTGGAAAAGGTGACACTTTTTGACCGCTTCAACACAATATTTAAAAGTTGATGACCAAAAATAATCGACTCGCAATATTTTTTGGGTTGTCGTAAGTCCTAATAAATGACCACCACAAGCCTGAAAATTCAACAATAAGAAGGTTTCCTATCATTCTGTAAGAACTTGACAGAGACCCAAGAAGACTCAGCAACCAACGAAACTCACTCAACAGACACCAAACTTAGTCAAAAAGACTAAAGAGCTTGTACATGAGTGTTTGAGAAAAATTCACGTATGTACGCGCTCCACATAAGGGAAACTCGCGTATGTACGTGTCTATCAAGGGAAAAACTGCATATACATAGTAAAACAATGACAGGGCAAGGGTTAAGCCAAGAAACTCAGATGAAAAGTAAAAATAGGTTGTCAAGTAATCAAGTGACAAGAAAACTCAGGTTAACAAAGAGAAAATCAAGGAGAACACACTCCAAAAAGCCCAAAAAGAAGATCATTCCCCAGTATGATCACCAATTTTGTTACAAGGAAAATCTCTCTATGGCATGGGGTAAACCACAACAGACAAAATGACACCCAAAAATCAACTCTAATTCCAAGTATGCTATATAAATGAAATGCTAACAAGACAAGGCCAAGAGCCTACCTCGTCCGGATGTTTGATGAAGACCACCGTTGAGCACACAACTCAAAGCTTTATACTAACAACTTGTCCTCAACAACCAAGATACGCAAGCATATTGTGAAAATACATAGTTTTAGCATATAGATTAGCATAATCCATTAACATACATGAAAAATATTCCCATGGAACAATAATTCAAATATTTGCAGGATATCAATTGGACGAGAAAAGAGTATTTCTATTAAAATGATCAACAGAAGTATATAGGTGACAAACTTATGTAACGACACACATCAGAACTGAGAAACTAAGTCCTTCCAACTAGGCCTCCACCACTTCAATCCTCCACCAAAGGAAAACTCATATAAAGGAGACAATGAGGTTCTCCATCACAAAGAAGGAAGAGCTTTGTGGCTGAATAAGGAGTTAAGACTTTCAAGGATAAAGGGATGCATAATCAATATGAAGTGAAATTTTTCCAGAGTGTCTTTACTCTCAAAGTTTAATTCTCTCCTTTACAAGGCTTAGATATGGCTCGATTTATAGCCTTCAAATGGAACTGAACGGCCGAGTTGGACCATTTCCAGTATATGGAAGGTCAAGGATCATGGATCTCGTGACATGGCATGGAAACCCGACATAATTTTTAATTTTGAGCACCAAACCCGATGTACGCGGGTTATAGTGGAGCAACCTGCGTATATGCTTGTTGTCTAACTTATAGGGCGCGTTTACGTGGAAAAATTTGCTTTTTTTGATCTGGAAGGTACAAAAGGGGACTTTAAGTATGCATAAGGAAATGGAAAGGCCATCCAAGAAAGTTGCATGGGGTGAGGAAAAATTTGTTGTAACAGTAAGAGTCGAAGCATCAGTTGTCTCACCCATACTAGATTGATATCGATATTGACACCCACTATTAGTTGGAACTTCACTACTTGAATAAGTATATATCACACAACAAAAATATAACCCCTATCGCATCAATGCAATACCAATGAATAGCTTCTTACCACTGATAGATATAACATACCTAGAAACTTCAAAAGTAGGAACACTAACCTCATAACATCACTAGTAGGAAAAAAATTGTATGCCAAAGTAGAATTCGTCCTAATTAGCTATGTACATTGCCATCTCAATGGAGAGCTTAGTTCTAGTTTAAGCTAGGGAGTCATTTTGCAGTACATATCCTTAACAAGTGAATCAAGCATAGAACTTTTGAATTATGCATACACATTAAATGACGAGGATATGTTGAACACAAAAATATAAATATAAATAAATATGAAACACTCCATATGAAGGAATAGTGTTGTAATGTGTCACCAGACCCCTTGAAAAGTGCTAAATTAGCAATTTTTCTTGCATCATGAATGTACCCAATAGAGTGGGGTGAACCATTTCTACAAAATAGAGACATACGTCACTTGAAGTCCATACACCATGATGGTAGTTTGTAAAAAATGCATTGTGTGCATATCAAAAAATACATATCCCTACCTTTTTCTTTCTTTCTAGTTTAAATATGTCTTCTTCTCTTCTACTATGTTTAGCGTGGAAGTCTATTTCCACGCTAAACCTAGTAGAATAGAAGAAGACATATTTAAACTAGAAAGAAAATGTCAAAGAAATCACACAGTGCACAAAGATTTTACCCAAGAAACCCAAATGGGAAAACCAACATTCTTTGAGATTCTTTCTCTCTTGTTGTCTTATTCATTCAAAATAAAGGGTTACATAACTAACCTTGGTCTACACCTAAGACACAATTATCATCATACCATCTTGCTTCCACAAGAACAACTATGCAACCAATTCAGCTTACATCTACATGAACACTAACCTTTATAAGATTGATCTAAAGATTATATTTTACAATATTACAACACACCTTATTTATTTGATTTACAATAGGAAAAAACCTAAAGAATGGTGCCCAAAAACAACTATACATCCACGCTGATCATTGGCTACAAATCTTGTGAATCTTGGGATTCTGTGACAATCGACTACCAGTCTGATTACCATTTGACTACCATTAGACCTCCATTCAGTATTTAGTCGGTTTCCACTCAACCTCCTAACGACCTCTTATCGACTAAGCTCTCAACTTGATGTCAATCACTTGGACTTCGAATTTCCCAGTCAATCGCTTTGAGCTTAGACTTTCATCACAAGGAATATACCAACCGAACATTCTACCACTTGTTGTCTTCTTTGTTGAAACAAGAGAACCTAAAATTTTGTTCACGGACCCATGGAAATAATGACCATTGCTTCTCTACACCAAGAGAACTTCATAGCACTCACAAACTTGGTCAAAGAGTATGTTATTTTTTCCAATGTGTCTAGTTTCTCTAGCAACACCTTGTTTATTTCCACCATGTATCTCACAAAATGGTATTGTACATCAATATACTTCTTCTTTGAATGATAAACCAAGTTATTTTCCATAAATATTGCACTTTGACTATCACAATTTATCTTCATAGCTCTCTGCTCAAACCTAATCCTTGAACATAGTCATTGTTGTTGAGCATATGTTGTCATTGATGTCAAAGAGGTAATAGACATGGAACACATACAGTATGGCACACAGGCAGAGGAAGTGCGTGAAAGGTAAATAGAAATGTAGAGAAAAACTGGAAGGCACAGAGAATACCATAGGAATGCATGAAGTGAAATTGAAGAAAACAGAGTTTGAATAACCCTTGTAGGTGTCGATGAATAGTTACCCTTGGATCGAGACGAAGGGATAAATGGCACATAATAAGTCATGGAGGTGATTGAGTCTTCTAGGAGTACACATAAGAATAGGATGATGACCTATGATGCAATTCAAAAGTAAAGTACAATAGAGTGGAATGGGATCAATGAATGTTGATGTTGTAGTGCGACGACGAATTTGCAATGATCGCAAGGTGCCTTGAGCTAGTGCAATGAATGACACAATGGTGTGTGAAGAACCAAAACCCGTGTGATAAGTGATGGATTGGACTATGAGGAAACAAGTGGAAATTTGGTAGTCAAGTAAGTGAATCACCAGGGTGTGCTCATAGTCTTATGGGGTGACTAGGTGAGTGTGTTGTAGGGTAAGTGCGACAGGTTGAAGACTTGAAGTCTGTGCTCCTATTCTATCTATGCAGTAGGTGATCTATAAACCAAAATGTGAATTGTTGTAACAATGAATGTTTTGGTAAAATAAGGAAGACTTGGCGAGTTTGATTTAGTCAAAGAATGTCCAGCTACAACTGAACACGAAATATTCTTAATTTAGAAAGAAGTGTGTCCACATACAACTAACTAAACTTTGATATGGTCAAGACACGTCCACAATGTAACTTTTATGAGTCCACAAACTTAATTTAGAAATAAGTGTGTCCACATACAACTAATTGGACCTTGATCTCATCAAGGTTTGTGCACAATGTAACTATTATGAGTCCACATATAGTTAGTTGAATTGTAGAAAAGGTGTTATAAATATAGATGTGGTTTGATCATGTAAATGGAATAAAGGTAGCATGTTGAGGTCCTAAGGTGGTTGAAAGGAGCAAAAATTGAGAGATATCACACTGTCTTGATTTGCAGAGAGAAGTTTTTGAAAAGGTCTAGTCATGTAAGGATTTGTTTTTTGAGAAAACTGAATACAATGTGGCAAGGTGATGCTAGGATGAGTTGAATCTCACTAAGGATTGGTTTTCTCATCATTTGTAATAGGTTAGTGCATGAGAGGATTGGTATCCTCATTATCAACGACAGGTTGGTGCCTAAGAAGATTGGTGTCCTCATTATCTGCGATGGGTTGGTGCCTAAGAGGATTGGATTCCTCATTATCTGCGACAGGTGGGTCCTTGTCAAACTGAAAAATTAGAAATTGTAACTTCATGCTTACAGAAGAACATAAAGAAAGATGTTTTGTGGTTTTCTCCCGCATTGGGTTTCCACGTAAAAAAATCCCGGTGTACTGTGTGTTTTGTGTTGTTTTGATTTCTACATGCATTGGTGATTAAGTAAGCACTTCTAAATAAATTTAAATCATTGAAAGGAAAGAAATTAGAGAAAATTGATACAATAATGATTCACCCCCCCCCCCCTCAGTATTGTTGTGAGTTTCAACAATTGCTATCAGAGCAACGTTCCTTTAGTAACAATCTAATAGTTGTACAAAAGATCACAAAAAAAGTATGGCAAGTCAAGATTCATTTTCTTCTTCAACCATACCTCCTTTATTCAATGGAACAAATTTTGGATTTTAGAAGGTCAAAATGAAGATTTACTTGATGTCTCTCAGTATGGAAGTCTGGAAGATCGTGGAAGATGGTAATAAAATTCCAACAACTCTTCCAACTGATGAAGCTAGTAAGAAAAATTACTACAGTAATGCAAGAGCTACGAATGCTATCCAAGGTGGGATTGCAGAAACATAATTTGTTAAAGTGATGTAGTTGGAATCTGTAAAGTAAATATGGGACAAACTGGTAAACAATTATGACGGAGACAATAAAGTAAAGTTGGACAAACTTCAAGCTCACATAATGCAATTTGAAAGCCTAAGAATGAGTGAAGATGAAAATATTGCAGGTTTCTTTCTTAGAGTAGATGAATTGTAAACACCATGAAAGGGCTAGGTGAAAATATTGAAGAAGCTACGGTGGTTTAGAAGGTACCGAGGTCTCTTCCCTTAAGACTTGATACAAAGGTTTCTGCTATAGAAGAAATGCATGAACTAGATAAATTGACTATGGATAGGCTGCATGGAATATTGGCTTCTTATGAGATGAGGACCAAGAAAGAACAACTATATCTAAAGGATGCAGTATTCAAGGCATCTGCCAAATTTTCAACATCTCAAGATCACGATTCCTCTGAACACTTCTTAGATGAAGAAGAAACTAACTTTGTAAGGAAAATGAAGAGGGGCTCCGAAAAGTATAAAGGTATGTTACCATTCAAATGTTTTCAATGTGGTAAAATTGGTTAGTTTGCATCTAAATGTCCTTTCAAAGAAAACATAATTGATGAGAAATAAAGAAAAGACAAAGATAAGCCTAGGGATTTTAAAAAGATTTTTTTTTTTGAAAGGAAATTTTTTTATTCAAAGGAGGATAGTAGTAGTTTTTCAGATGATGAAGAAGAATAATTTGAGTCAGATGCACCTCAAGATGAAAAAATTCTCATGGATATAGAGAAACAAAGGTCTGACTAAGAAAATATAGACACAGAGGAGTATCTAGTTATAGTTGACATGGAAGGAGAACTCATTATTGCTCTGGAGGAAATCTCTCGACTCAAGAAAAAGAACAGACTAAGAAAAAAACATTTACAAATATACAAATAAAAAGACAATGATATTATTGAGTAAATAGTCATATTAAAAATTTGGCTAGAAGGGGCCAAAAGAAGGGAAGAAATATTGATGAATCAGATAAAAGAAAAAGAAAACAGATGTGACAAACTAGAAGAAAAAATAGTTTCCTTAAGAAAGGATTTAGAGAAATCAAAGACTCAAATAAAATTCATAAATGGATTTGAAACTATAGATAACATTCTTAACAATCAGAGATCATTATATGACAAGACAAGGCTGGGATATAAGAAAAGTCTGAAAATTGTCAAAGGTGAGTCAAGCACCAGCTTGTTAACAACTGAGAAGCCCACAAGTTATGGTAATGTCCTCAAGGGAAACAACATTCATCCTAACAAGTCAAGAAGTGAAAATAAGAAGAAACCAAAACTAAATCAATCCAACCATGCAAACAAATATGAAACATGGAAGCAACAAATGCCTGAATCTTATCAAACCAATAGACAAAGACTAATTCCTTTAACTAAGTTTATTATTCCAAGGCATCCAAACTTTTTCTATGGATATTTTTTCTCATGTGATAACTTTGGACACAAGGCTATGAATTGTATAACCTTTAGATAAAACAAAAATATAGGAATGAGATTCAATAAACCTCAAATGCCTATGGTTCAAAATTCGTTCAATAATTCCTTCTCCCCTCTACTAAATGAACTCGAGTGCCACATATGCAATAACTTTGGACATAAGGAAAGAAAATGAAGAAGTAAGATGTTGCATGTTTTCAAGCAAGATAGACAAGAAGATATTATTAAGTTTTGAAGGAAGAAAAATAACATAGAAAAATGTGGATTGGCTCTATATGCCAAAAATCAAGAAAATCAATGGTATATTGATAGTGGTTGCTCCAAGCACATGATAGGAGACAAGAGTAAGTTTGATTTCCTAACTGAAGTAAAAGGTGGTAATGTTTCTTTTGGAAACAATGCTCCGACTAAAATTAGAGGAAAATGAATTGTTATATTAGATAAAGATAAGAAGGGAAATACCAAAGTACATAATGTGTTGTATGTAGATGGTTTAAAACATATTTTTTTGAGTGTTAGTCAAATGTGTGACCAAGGACACAATGTTATATTTCATTCAAAAGGCTGTAAAGTAATGGATGTTGTAACATCCCGGTTCTAACCCTTATGAACTATAATGTATTATGTAAATATGACTTAGGCTGGTGAGCCAGTAAAGTTGAAAAGGGGCCAGAGTGCTTAGGAAATGTAATACTTCATATACATTAATAAAATACATCGTTGGTTGCAAGATGGACAAGGATAAAAGAGATAGAGGGCTATGATTCCATGAGAGAGGGGGCTTGAGGGGAAACGTCTTTGTATTATAATTTTATTTACCCATAATTGATTTTATGGAGAAAAGGGGTTACATGATATTCTTGGGAGGGAGGTCATGTGGCTCTTGTCTTCAGGTAATTTAAACATCCCTTGGGGGTTGTTTTGGGTCTTCTTTGTCTTCTTACCCTTCTTCTTCCTTTTTCCTCATTCATTCTGGATATTTCATGTGCTCTTGGTATGAGCATGGATACAAATGGTTGTTTGGGTGGCTCTTGGTTAAGTTTGCTCACAACTGTGAATCATGAGAGTCCCAACATGGAGATTCTTGACCAGAAGAACTGGAGCCCTGGAAGGAGATGGAAAGCTCGAGGGGCTGCGTAGCAGAGAAGGGGGTCCATTCTCTTGGGTTGTGAAGGATAGGTAGAAGAGAGATGGTGTACTTTAGATTGTTGTGTGTGATGAAAGGCATATGATAGCTTGAGTGTTGAAAGGCCTGCTAGTTATGATATTGATGGAAGTTTGGATAGAACTGCGCACAACTAAGAATCCTTGGTGTTTCCCATAGGGATATTTCCTGAACAATAGTATTTGAACCATTAAGAGAAATGGGATAGCCCGAGGGACTGCATGGCAGAGAAAGGTGTCTGCTTCTTTGGGTTGTGCAGGCTAAGGGGGAAAGAGAGATGGAAATTCATATTTGTTGTGTGGTTGGGAAACTTGAGAGCTAGTTAGCCAATTGTTGTGTGTTTTGGATTTGGACTAGGACCCATCCTTGTGCATTCATAGCCCTGGATTGGGGGTGGCCTGTTGTTGAGAGTAAAAGAACAATAGTGTCTATGGTTGGGAGGAACACCCTTGGTATGTAGCCCGTTGGTGAATGTTTAATTGAAAAGATAATTGCTCTCTATATTTTCTGTGTAATGTTTATTTCTGTTGTGTATTTAATTATCTCTGAGATATGTATTTTTAATGTGCATGTCTACTGGTTATTTGTTGTGCATGGAACGTTATTTACTACTTTATGTTGTAGTAGGGATCTTGACTTATGCATGTGGTTTCATGCCTCTGTTATTAATGATAAGTCTTTTGATTTTGAGATAAGTTCAGACATCTGAGTTTTGGGTTTGCAGCGTGCCCCGCTTGTTGGTGGTTGGGTGTGATGCAACTCGTTTAAGTAGCGTAGCCCAACCTATGGGAGGATGGGTACGCTAAAAATTGGTATTAGAGATTCTGGTTGAAACACTGGGATGGTATGGGTCGGGTTTGTTGGTCAAAGTCTCGTGGCTGAGATCGATTTATGACCTTGAAATCTTAAAGCTCGAGAGAGATGGTGTTGCAGGATCGTGCATAAGCTAGAATGTCAGAGCTACTTTGTAAGGGATCTTGGGATCATGATTGTCCCTTTCGAATTAGGGAATGATCACCACCATGGGATCAAGGGCGATCTGAATCATTGGATCGAAGGGAAGGTGAACGAGGGTCATCCAATAAAGTCGAAACCAGAGGGTGAGAAAGGTTAAGTCCCAGCCGTCAGATCTATATTGTTGATTGTCAGTCATCGATCAAGGCCAAGCACGAAAGGTAAGACTTTGGAACTTCCTCGCTTCAATGATCTTGGTAGGCAGGAAAAGCCTGAACTGCCGAAGGCCGGAGTCGCAAAGTCTCGTCAGCCATCCAATCTGAAAGGAGGTGCGGGGGAATCTCCGTCGTTGATTGTGGTCACCCAACATTGACCACTTTAGGATTTTTCACTTTGGGAGTTATAAACCTTTTTGAACTGCTACAAACCAGAGCCCCGAAGCGTCAAAGTCCCATAATTTATGTCGACCGTTAGATCAAGGGAAGGACTTCAAGAGTGTTGCGGGCTGTCGGATCTAGTAGTGGTGGAAGGGTAGTGAAGTTCAGACTTCAGAACTTCACCACTCCGACGATTACTAAGTATGTTGCAGAGAAAAATCACAAAGCGTTGGAGCCCCGAAGTGTTGAATGCATGAAGTGTAAAGCCATGATGTCACACGAACTGTCAGATCTGGAGTAGTGATCTGGATTGTCCATGTGGTTGATGACATGGCTTATGCCACGTGGCAAGGGTACCATGTGGGGAGACGTGTCACCTGGATTTGGTACCTTTTCGACCTCGATCTATCCATTTTTAAGTGACACGTGGTACCTTTTGGACCTATCTGTCCACGTCACCCTAGGTGACATCAACATGCGATGTCATCTCCAAGAGCATGTGACTCTTCGGGTGTCCAAGTTTCTATCAGTGAAAAGTGTCAAAGCCCGAAGTCACGAAGGTACACAGACCACCAATCTGAGATCCCTTTGAGACCTCTATCGACATTTGGATCAAACAAAGGGATCAGAGGTAAGTACTTCAGAGGATTGTCACTTTGGGGAAGTGGAAGACTTAGGAATGGAAATATCTTGAAGCCCCAAAGCACCAAATTTCTGAATTGGTTGAGAGCATTATGTCTCAACGCTTGATTAAGTCTTGACTGTACGTTTAATCTATGGATGAACAGGGTAAGTACTTCGAAGGATTTTCACTCCAGGGAATTGGAATACTCGGGAATGGAAATATCTCATAGCCCCGGAGCGCCAAATTTTCGAATTGGTTGAGAGTCGTCCATCTCAATGTTTGATTATGTAGAAATCGTTGTTTTCCATTGAAGCCTCCAGCTAGGGGCAGGGCCATCCATTCAATGGGAAATCAAGTCTCGATCTTCCAAATTTTTATGGTGGAGTTAGTGAAGACTTCGACGAAGTGTAGCTTCAGGAGAAATTGGAAGTTGAAAATGGAGAGCAACCGAAGGCTGAAGTACGGAGGAATTGGTCCCAACGTCGGTCTCATGATAAGTTAAAAAGGGTCTGGGAGGTAAACCAACCCTCGAACTTGGTGTTCGCACAAGATCCCATGTAGAAAAACACAGAGTGGGGTGCTAAAGGGTGATTAAGTCGTGGTTTCGAGACATGGTCACGTGGAACTTGGTTTGAGGGAAGTGCCTTTGCAATTTTCGATTTTCTGTATCAGCTAAGGGGGATGAAAGTGGTTTTTTTAGGGAGCCCTAACTTTCAACTCTAATATCCGATCGGGGAAAGAGTATAGTCGTTGGAAAGTTGATTCAAAGGATTTAGAGGAAAATAATAAGGAACTATTATAATATGGAGATTGATATAATTTTCTTCATGAATTAAATAGAAAAGGTACCTGTAAATTTAATTGACAATTTTATATGATATGTATAATTATAACTAGATGATTGCTTGCATATTTTGGTAGGATTAGAGGTATAATCAGATCAATTCTAGTCTAGGATTAGATGTTAGGGTCATGGAAGCATGACAAAGCTTACAGGAGTTGGATGAGGCAATCAAAAGCTACAGAGAAAGTAATGAAAGGTGGACAAATAACCCAAAAATAGTGGAACAAAAGTATTAGTCAAAAACCACAGAATCTAAATAAACTGCAGGTACATCAAAAGCAAGAGTCCTCACATAGGATATGAAGCTAACAGGTTAAAGATGTCATGGCTGGGAATAAAAGGAAAAGTATGAATGCTTAGCCTTGAAGGAAGAGAGGTGTAGACAGTTGCAAAGCTTAAGTGTGAAAGAATTCCACTTCTGATATTACAGTTCACAAAGGAAGCAGGATGCCAATGTAGAGAAATTGAATGCTCTCTCACTTAAAAAGTGTCACTGAATGAAAATGGACTTCCATTGGGGAATGGTATTAAGCATGAAAGGTATAGTTTCACAAGGAAATGCTAATGAAATAACCTAATTGACAACTACGAATAACATTGTTTGATTCTAGAGTGTTGTGATAGTAGAATGATGGAATGTTTGAGCTACTTCATTCGAGGGTACTAGAATGTTTCATAAAGGTAAAGTTGGATATGACTGCCTAGGAGAGGATGCTAAAAATATAATACATTGGTTGGATTGCAGAATGGCCAAGTGGAACTTGGCTGGAAAGTGTTCATACCAGGGAACCATAGTGTAGATGAGAAAAATGGGAGCACATAAGGTAGCAAGGATTTGAAGGAGTTCAAGGAAAACCAACTACAACATAAATAGATAAATAAATAAGTGAATTGAAACAAAAATCCACTAGAGTGCATGAGGCATACAATGAAGTTAAAATGCATATGCATTAGTAGGCATGCTGACAGTAAATTCTTGGTGCATATGGATGTGTAATTGCACATGCTTGAATATGAATATAACATGCTTTTGAACTTAGAATAGTTTATTATTATGAAATAATGATTGAGTATGACTAATCATGGGTTATTTATTCAGGAAAAATGATATAGCAGGGTTAAGCATGCGGATGTTGTCGTTGCTTTTGATTCCCATCTAGGTGAAGACCCACGAGGGTGGCAGGAACGGTGATCAAAACGATGAAGGAGGAAATTTGTGAGCTTCTACAAATATCAGTTGGTTAGATAGCAACAAATAGGTTGATAACAACCATGCAGGTATGCATTTAGTTTCTGTTGATGCATACATGTTGAAGGGGATTGAGGTAAGAATTCCCTCAATTAATTTTCAATATTTAAATTGATATGTAATTGCCAAAGGCCTAGAGTATGTAAATGTTGTTGATACTAGAATGCATTTATATAAAATGTTAGTTGCATATTTAATTGTGATTGGTTATGGGATCATAAATGGGTTAATTCATGAGACATACTCCTTCTGTAACAATGAATATCCATAGAGATAGTCATGTGTGAGACCATAATATGGTTGGATATGGAAGGGATATAACACTATGTGAGTGTTCAATGGTATCTACTAAATATATGATGTTTGGACTGCAACCTCCTTGCCAACACTGAACAACACTTGATAATTATATTCTTGGTGTTGTGTTTGGGTTGAAAGGAAGGTATCCAAATAGTCAGGAAAGCAGTAGGAAGTGTGTGGATGATGTGTTGAGGCATTGGCCAGACCTTCCAACTCAACATGGTGGAATGCATGACATAGTTATGTGGTATTATGTAGTCGATGCATGGATGCATTGCATAGATGTGTCCATGGGTATTGACACATTGATTGTTATTTTATTTAGTAATTAATTGTTGCATTATGAAAAGCTTTGTGGTGTTGAAAATACATAATGATGGATGGATGCATTATATTTAATATAAGTACTAGATGAAGGTGATTGGATTGTTGTTTGTTACAATTCCAAGATCATCTTTTGGAGCTATTAAAAAGGTTACAAGTGGTATTCCAGGAATTATTGAATGCATTTTTGTGAATGCATGTATATAGTAGATAAAATAGAAATGATTATGATAACAACTGAGATGATAATGTGAGTATTGTTAACTTGTGAAGTTAAAAACACTTCAGGAACTGTTAGATAGTACAACAAGAAAGTTGCAAGTTAAAGTAGCTACATAATGATAAATTACAGAAAAGCTCTGTTAGGGGAGGCAGAGTAATAAAAATATTTCTGGATAGAAGAAAGAAAATATTGGGTGATAATACATGTGGAAATAAGGATGGGTTCATTCCATTAAATATTCAAATTCCATTTAATGTCAAGAATTGTTGGAAGTAATTCAATTGTAGTTGTAAGCAATTCTGAGATCACTTGTTACCATGAAAAAATATATATAGCTTGTATATGAGATATTGACAATTTGTTTGGCTGAGTAATGTTGAAATTGCAGGAAGAAAGGGTCTTGGATATGGCAGTGTTGTAAGCCCATAAAGAAGACCAATGCCTATTGGTGCAAGAGCCAAATTATTATGAGCAGAAGCTCATGTTTGGAAATTTTATTTTTCCTATATAAAACAAATTTGGGAATTATAATTTAATAAATTACTGATAAATTGTTTTGGCTGAATGTAGATCGAGAAAATTGTAGGTAGGATGGTCTTGAATATGGTAGGGATGTAAGCCCATAAGGAGGACTAATATCTACAGCTGCAGAGCCAAACATTATGAGCATAATGCTCATGCTTGGAATATTTTGTTTTCTTGTATAAAACATATTTGACATTTATGATTGAAAATGGTTATAATAATATCTCATGATGGATACATGTGTATAATACATATGAGATGTTGGATATGTAAATTGGAAATTATGAAAAGGGATACTGTTGTGACATGAGAACCCCATGTCCCTAGAAATCTTCTTGTGAAATAAATCCTTGGTCACGCAAGATGGATCACCTGAGGGACTGTATAGTAGAGAAGGGGATGCGTGAGCCTGGGCCTGGAAGGTGAGTGACTGGAAGGAAGAGAATACTTTGATAGTTCTTGTAATCTATTGATTGGAAGCATGCACACAATGGGTATGTTAGAGAAAATAGTGAGCCAAGTTAACGAGACAACCATATGGATGCAGATCCATGAACCACACAGATAAGTATTGTACTAGATTATGAAAATTTACTCTTAGATTATGAACAAAAATAAAAATTTTATGCACAAATTTTGAATTGACATTCTTGCTAATTTGAAATGTTGTAGGAAAATGATGAGTGTTGAGGATATAGAAGAGTACCAGACTATGAGGGAAAAGAAGAAGGTGATTTTGGAGCAACTGAATGACAAGGGCATAGAATGAAGAAATTCCAATGGACTTGTTGCAGTTGGAGTTCTGGAAGTTACAACTCTGAAACTTCTTAGTTGAGTGCATTGGAGCCTTGGAGAGAAGTGCAAAAACCTAAGGGACTGCATGGCAGAGAAAAAAGTTCATTTCATTAGATTGTGCAGGGCTGAGAGGGAAGGAGAGCTTGCGAGTTGGAACTGCTGCCAGAAATGTAAATTCTGAAGATCATTATACATGTTTTGGGTTGGAATGCCTATGTATACATGTTTAATTTTAGGTTAGAGTGCCTATGCATATATGATTGGGCTTGATTGCCTGTGTGGATTAAGGCCAGAGGGCTTGGATTTGTAATGTTAATAACATTGGAATGGTGTTGTGCACTAAGGATAGTGCCAAAGTAAGGGGAGTGGGATGTAACATCCCAGTTCTAACCCTTATGAACTATAATGTATTATGTAAATATAACTTAGTCTCGTGAGCCGATAAAATTGAAAAGGGGCCAGAGTGACTAGGAAATGTAATACTTCATATACATTAATAAAATACATCGTTGGCTGCAAGATGGACAAGGAAAAAAAAGATAGGGGGCTATGATTCCATGAGAGAGGGGGCTCGAGGGGATAAGTCTTTTTATTATTATTTTATTTACCCATAATTGATTTTATGGAGAAAAGGGCTTACATGAGATTCTTGGGAGGGAGGCCATGTGGCTCTTGTCTTCATGTAATTTGAACATCCCTTGGGGGATGTTTTGGGTCTTCTTCATATTCTTCCCCTTGTTCTTCTTCTTCTTCCTTTATCCTCACTCATTTTGGCTATTTCGTGTGCTCTTGGTCTGAGCATGGATACGAATAGTAGTCTGGGTGGATCATGGTTAATTTTTCTCATAGTTGCGAATCTCGAGAGTCCCAACATGGATATTCTTGACCATAAGCATTGGAGCCCTCAAAGGAGATGGACATCCTGAGGGATTATGTAGCAAAGAAGGGGGTTCATTCTCTTGGGTTGTGTAGGTTGGGTAGAAGAGAGTTGGTGTACTTTGGATTCTTGTGAGTGTTGAAAGGCATGTGATAGATTCAGTGTTGAAAGGCTTGTTGGTTATGAGATTGATGGAAGTTCAAATAGAATTTTCCATAGCTAAGGATCCTTGTAATTTCTAGTAGGGATATTTCCTTACCAGTATCACTAGATCCCTTGAGAGAAATGGGATAGCATGAGGGACTGCATGACAGAGAAGGGTGTCTATTTCTTTTGGTTTTGCAAGCTGAGGGGGAAAGAGAACTGGAAATTCAAATTTGTTGTGTGGTTGGGAAACCTGAGAGCTAGTTAGCCAACTGTTGTGTGTTTTAGATTTGGCCTAGGACCTGTCCTTGTGGATTCATAGCCATGGCTGATGGGTGACCTATTATTGAGAGTAAAAGAACAACAATGTCTATCGTTGGGAGGAATGTCCTTGGTCTACAGCCAATTGGTGAACATTTACTTACAAAGATAAGTGCTCTTTGTGTTTTTTGTGTAATGTTTATTTCCGCTATGTATTTAATTATCTCTGAGATATGTATTTTTGATGTGCCTGTTTGTTGGTTATTTGTTGTGCATGCCATGTTGTTTACTTCTTTATGCTGTAGCAGGGATCTTGACTTATGCATGTGGTTTCATGCCTCTATTATTAATGAGAAGTCTTTTAATTTCGAGATAAGTTCATGGAACTGAGTTTTGGGTCTGCAACGTGCCCTGCTTGTTGGTGGTTGGGTGTGTTGCGGCCTATTTAAGTAGCATAGCCCGACCTATGGGAGGATGGGTACATTACAGATGAAGATACATGGAATACTGTTGTAAAGGAAGTTAGAACTTCAGGAAATATGTATGTTCTAGAATAAGGGAAAGAAATGTGTTGCATTGGTAAGACAAATGAGAGCTAGATTTGGCACGAAAAAATAGGTCATCTTATTTTTAATCAGCTTGTCAAGATAGGAAGAAAATATGTTGTTTGAGATATGCCTAAAATTTCTAAACTTCAGAATATTTTCTGCAAGTCATGTCAATTTGGAAAGCGGTCAAGAGTTCAATTCAAGGCAAGAGAACACTCCACCACTCGACCTATTGAGTTGATCCATACAAATATTTGTGGTGCTACTAGTACATAATCACCTCAAGGTGAAAGATATTTCATATTGTTGATTGATGACTATACCAGGATAACTTGGGTTGGATAATTGAGGCATAAATTTAAGGCTGTTGAAAAATTTAAAATTTTCAAAGCATAGGTAGAAAATGAAATGGATTTAAAAATAAAGTGCATAAGATCAAACAGAGGAGGATAATTTACATCTGATGAATTCAACAATTATTGTGAAAAGCGTGGGATCAAGAGATAGTTTTCTATTTCCATAACCCTCAGCATAATGGAGTAGTAGAAAGGGTGAACATAACGGTTCAAGAAATGGACAGGGCCATGCTTGATGAATCAGAAGTACCCAAAACCTTTTGGGGAGAAGCTGTTCAAACTGTTGTTAACATTCTCAATAAAGCTCACATAAGAATAAACAACAATAAAACCCCTTATGAGCTATGGCATGGTAGACCATCATCAATAAAGAACTTCAAAAATTTTGGAAGCAAATGCTACATTAATAGAAATGAAGACAACTTTAATAAGTTTGATTCTAGAGATGATGAAGTTATCCTATTAGGATACTCCTCCAAAAGTAAAGGATACAAGTGCTACAACAAAAGGATTCATAAGAAAATCGAGAGCATAGATGTAAAGGTAGATGGGGGACCACTTCATCCAATGATACATCAACACCATAATGATCAATATGAACCAATCAACAATGATTTATAAGATGATGGAATGGGGCGAACAACAAGAACAAAAGGATTCAGAAGAAGATGAGAGAATGAGAACATCACATCCAAATACCCCATCAAGATAAACTCAAAAAAATAATCCAGAGAGACATATTCTTGGAAACAAGAAAGCAAGTGTACAAACTAAAAGAAAACTAATAGATACATCTAGTTTTGCAAATTTTGCACTGCTATCCATGAGTGAACCACAAAATTTTGCACTGTTATCCATGAGTGAACCACAAAATTTTGCATTGTTATCCATGAGTGAACCACAAAATTTTGTACAAGCAAGTTAGGATGACTATTGGGTCAATGCCATGAATGAAGAACTAGACCAAATAGAGAAACATAAGACTTAGGATATCCCAAGACCAAATGACAAGAATGTAATTGGAACTAAATGGGTATACAGAAACAAGTTGAATGAAGATGGAAATATAGTACTAAACAAAGCTAGACTGTATGCAAAAGGTATGCTTAAGTAGAAGGCGTGGAATTTGAAGAAACCTTTTCCCCTGTTGCAAGAATTGAAGCAATCAAAATGTTTTTGGCACTTGCATGTTACAAAAAGTTCAAAGTTTACCAGATGGATGTTAAATCAACCTTTTTGAATGACGACCTAGAGGAAGAAGTTTATGTGGAGCAGCAAGAGGGTTTTCAACTAACTGAAAAAAAAGGATTATATTTTCACATTAAGGAAATCTCTCCTGAAAGCGTTGTGGCCAGTTGAGCTATGTATGACTTTGTTGTAGCTATGTTGAACATAGGGAAGACTCTCATCCTAGGTGCGACGGTTCTTGGAATTGTACATGCACAATATGTGCATGATCATCTAGTTGACGACTTCCATTTGGTCATCCATCTGGGGGTGGAAGGTAGTGGAATTAGTGATCTTGGTGTCCAACAATGACCAGAGGCTCTACCAGAATGTGCTAAGGAATCGACTATCCCGATATGAGATAATGGTTTGTGGGATCCTAAAGTGTACCCACACTTGTTCAAAGAAGATCTTGGAAGTGGCCTCCATTGTGATGCTCTTCTTGCAGGTGGCCATAATCACCATCTTGGAAAAGCGATCAACAACCACAAAAACACAATAATTTCCCCACTTAGTGGACGAAAGGCTCGACATGTAGTCCATTGAGATGGATTGTCAGGGCTTGTCAGGAGTAGGTAGAGGAGTGTATAGGCCTTGTTTCTTAATGGTCGGTTTGGAAATAACGCAGGAAGTGCAAGAGCACCGAATATACTTGCTGACATCTTGTCAAAGTTTCAGTCAGTAGAAATATCACCACAACACTTCCATTGTATTTTCCACGCCCAAGTGTCCTGCCACCTGATTGTAGTGGGATTCCTAGATCAAATTCGCTTGCTCGCTTGATGGAACACATAGATGGCCTAGATGGCATAAATACCTGTCTTGAAGATGGAAATTTGTGACAGTTGTGTTTGCGCCCAACATCTGGTAGGTGTTGGTGAAGTCATGATTTGTCTCATAGAAGTGAGGCCATCCAGAGGTCTCGTGGATGGAAGAATCGAGCAATGTGGTGAGTGTCATGACTGGAGGTTCGCTGAGGCAATCGACGATTCAATTGATACTTCCTATTTTATACTTGATGTTAATGTGGAATTGCTGCAAATATGTGGACCACCTCTAATGGCAGTCATTCTGCAATTTTCCTTATGTCTTCACGAACTACAATGACTTATGATCAGTGTGGATGATTGTCTCCTTCCCAAGAATGTAATGCCTCCACCGACGACATGATTGCACAATGGAGAAATTTTCTTTGTCGTAAGTGGGGTACTTACGGATGACATCTGATATTGTCTGACTATGGTAGGCCATGGGGTGGTCGTGTTGAGTGATGATTGCGCCCACAAAATAGTCTGAAGCATCTATCTCAATATCAAAGGGCTATTGCAGGTCAGGTAATGAAATCACTGGGGTGGAGCATAAGCGCTGCTTCAGATCATCAAATTCTTTCTATTGGGACAAGGCCCACAAAGTTTTTTCCTTACCACCACCTCTGGTTATTTAGCTGAGGTCCCATGCAATATGGGAGAATCCCAACATGAACCTTCGATAGAAATTAGCAAGGCCTATGAAGCTCCGAATCTCAGTGAGCGTGGTTGGGGATGGAAAATCATGAATGACTTGGATCTTGGATGGATCAACATGCACACCATGCGCATCAATAATGTAGCTGAGATACTGGACCCTATCCATGCCGAAGGATCATTTTTCCAAGTTGGCATATAGCTTGTGCTGTCACAGAGTGTGAAAAACCTATTGAATATGTTGTAAGTGTTATGCCCAAGTCTTGTTGTAGATGAGCATCTCATCCAGATACACTACCATAAAATAATTAGTGAAAGGCCACAATATATCTTCCACCATGCTCATGAAACTTGCTGGAGAATTTTTCAAACCAAAGGGCATGACCAACCATTCAAAAATACCTTTTTTTGACTTGAAGGCAATTTTCCATACATCTATCGGTTCTATTTGGACCTGATGGTAGAAAGACTTCATATGAATATTATTGAAGTATTTGTCCCCCCTTTAGTTGATCAAGGGGATTGTTGATTCGAGGAATCAGGTACCGGTTCTTGAGTGTGATTTTATTTAGGGATTGGTAATCAGTGCAGAGTCATCAAGTCCTATATTTATTCTACACCAACACGATTGGGATTCCACAGGGTGATGAGCTAGGTTAGATGTGCCCCTTATGGAGTAGTTCTTGGATTTGACACTTGATCTCCTCATTTTCTAGTAGAGAGCGACAATAAACTGGCCCATTGGGTAGCGATGCGCCGGGGGTTAGATCGATGGGATACTTGACTTGACAGTTCATATGTACCTTAGTAGGTGATGATAAGATGTCTTTGTATTCTTCCACAATATTATCCACTTGCTTCTGCTACATGGAGAGTTTGGCCTTGGAGGCCATGGATGTGGATACAACCTTTGTCTCACTCTTATAGTGAATCACGAAGAAGACAAACTTAATGGTCTGAGAAATGAACTTCTTGCATTGCTTGGCAGAGATCAAGGAAATAGCACTAGGTGGGACTGCTTCAGGTATCCTGTACAATTTCATGTTCAAAGTAATAATAACATTGTGAGTCCTAGACTTATATACAACATGATGTTTCCATAAATAAGGTTGGACCAAAATAAAATCACAAACTTCAAGAGGAGAAACATCACACAATACCTCATCTTTGAATGGCTTGATGCCATATGATAGGCGACACTATTGGTTGGAAGAAGATCGCTTCCTTGATGGAGCCATCCAATGGTGTAGGGTTGTGGGTGCGACATTATCAACATGGATAACTGCTTGATGACCTCTATTGAGATGAGGTTCTTCTATCTACCACTATCAACTATGAAGTGCATCAGAGTGTATTTTACCCACATCTGTGATTTAAAGAGGCGTTGGCCTTCCTTGGGCTCATTAGGTTCAGCGGGATGGATCTTGGGGGTAGCAACAGTGGCACTGGGTTCTGTGTCAATGATCCATCTCCCCTTTTCTGGTTCTGACTCAGAGTCGAAACCCGCATATGATTCATAGGCTTTTACCTTAGCCACCATGACTTCTTTGAGCGACAATCAACATTTTTATGCCAGGGGCTCTTATGGAAGTCACACCACTTCCCGGTATCTTTCTTCGTCTTCCCATTATCCTTCTTTGCTTGCGACTTGGACTGGTTGTCCTGATGTTGCCCATATTTTCTCTATCATTTGTTCTATGCGTTGGGGCTTTCCTTGCCCTGCTTCTGCTATGAGGGGTTCCCAGATTGAAATTGTCGCGTCTTTTTTTAAGCTTCTGCTGTGAGGGGTTCCCAGATCAAAATTGTCGCGTCTTTTTTTAAGCTTCTGCTCGATTTTTACGGAGTATCGATAGGTCGTTCCCAAGGATGAGATGTCCAAAAACTTCATTTCTGTCTGGATGTATCTAAAAATACCACCATGGTACTTGAGCACCATATTTCGCTCATAATATTTGATACCCAACTTGGTGTGCAAGGTATCAAAGACATTAGTGAACTCTGACATTATTTGGTCTCTTTCTTGCCGCAGTGTGGTCCATCTTATATACAAGTCATCATAACTTCCAACTAGGTAGTATTGTTCCTCAATAACATGCTTAAAGGAACCCCAAGTAGGTGCAACTACAAATAATGTGGATCCATCTATTTCCTTTTGCTCATAGAAAGTCTCCCACCAATATTTGACATGAGGGACGACCTTGAGGAGTGCAAATGTAATTTTTTCTCTATCAAAAAAGTTGTGGACAGAAAAATACCCTTCTAGAATGTTTAACCATTTATCTACGACGTTGGCCTTCTAGAAGGTTTAACCATTTATCTATGGCATTGACATCTATTTGACCTTCAAATATAGGAATACAAAATTGATCTATACCTTAAAGGGGGTGGTGCCTCCACTTGATGTGGATGTGTTGCTTTTCGACAACCGTCGAAGGTGTTGAGTCTCCATTTTGACACTTCTAATGCCCTATATTACCCTCTATCTGAGCCTATTTTACCTATGCTATGAGTATATACTTGATTTTTTCCTCCATAAATACACTTGATGACCTTGTTCATGTGCATAGAGAGGTAACTTATGATTAAGGCATGATTTGTTTAGTTTTCTTGAGTTAATTCAATTAAATGTTTGATTTTGCATGATCCTAATCGTTTGACTCTTAAGCAGTTTTGATCTGGTACCTCACTATTTCGGTACCCAAACTCCATCTATTCTGGTACCCACACAGCATGGCATCTGGTACTAGCACAATTCAGCATCCATTCCGGTACCAACACACTTTGTGATATTCCGGTACCAATTCTTGTGCCCATTTAGATACTGCCTGTGCACCTACTCAGGTACTCACGGTGCGACTATTTGATCTGGTACTAAACCTCCACCTACAGGATTCTGGTACCAACATTTTGGTACTAGATTTGCACCTCGATTTTCGGGCATATCATAATGAATATAAAAATTTTGGGACATCGTTTTTGTCCAGAGCGGAATTTTCATGCAGACACGTGAGCCAAAATCCTAATATATCACACGTGTGGACCTCTAGCTCAGGGGGAACGATTCATCCTAAATCACTGCCAATTTTCCATAAATTCTAGGATCATGCCTAGATTCATGGGAACTACATTTCCTTGATTAGCTAATGGTTGTACTCAACCTCCATTGATGGAAAATGGTTTTGATTTGATTGTTCATGGATTGGATTGTCTAGAACCAAATTTGTAATGTAAAAAGTATATAAATTGAGTGATGGCTCTAAGCCAAGGGAGGAATTATTATGTTGTAGATTGGATTTCTGAGCAAACTCTTTATGTAAATTCACTTGTTGAAGATCAATGGAAGTTTGAATTCAATGATCCTATGTGTATTTTATCATTTAGCATCTATTGATTTGGAAGCTTCCATGTTGGCATCGACAAGGGCCCACCGATCTAGCTTGGTAAGCTCATTGTATATTATTAGTATATATTTCTATTTCCTATACTTGTTGTTTTGATTTCATTTTTTATTTCACTATTAGAATTGATGGCACAATGTGGCAGTACATGAACAGTTGAGAGTCCATCATTCACATTACATAAGCCAACAAATGGAGCATCTCATTAAAACTTATGTTTCCTGTGTACAAATGAAGTAATTTTCCAGAATTGCAAGATTGTAAGATTGTATTAAATTTATGTTTGTGATACATCAATTGATTTTGAAGAGCGTGCAGAATTAGATAAGAATTTCTTACAAGTTTGAAGTGATTTGTTACAGGAAATGAGATCAAACCTCCATCTCTCGCATACATGCGCTTATAATGGAGTGTTTATACTATGCCAAGTAGTTCTTTTAGCTCAGTTAAGTTTCCAAAATGTTAATGAGTGATTGTGTGTTTGTTACAGGAGATAGACTGATAGCCCATCTTTATCTTTCATGAGCCTATAATGAGCAGATCTATTCCCTGAACAAGAATTCTCAATTATACATTTGTTGATCAGTTTTGCTTTCTAGATTTTGAATTCTTTGAAGAGTGTTATCAAATTTGCTTGTTAGTTGTTGTTAAGGATAGTAGCTATAGATAATTGATTCAAAGTCCATCTTTCCACTTTATGAGCTTGTAAATGGACAAGTCATTGTCTGAGCAAGATCTTTTGAATGCATGATTGCTAAGATTTTGTTTGTGAGATTTTCTTTCTGAATTTTGAAATAAGTGGAGAATGTTATTTGAAAAGTGTGAAAACAGAGTATTTTGTTATTGATGGTTTTCTTATCTAAGCTATACTAAACAGACATAGGAACTTATCTATTATCAACACATATAGTGCATCAACTCTACTGATTACAAATCCCGGTTGATAATTTATGTTTGGTAATATATTATGCATATAATTGCACCAACATTTGGCGTCGTTGTCGGGGAGTTGTAAACTGTAATAGGTAGTATTTGAATCAGATTGCTTTAATGGTTTTGGATTGGTTTTATGGATGACCTAAGGGCGGAAAGAATAGGGTAACACATGAGGGAAGAGCCCACACATCCACTTTGGTGGGGTTTCTCGAAAGTTAGGTTGTCCTCTCTTCTTTTAATACAAGGGTGTTTTTCCTTCTTTTATGAAAAATTGTGTTTTCATGATGGGATAGCTTGTACGAACAGATAACTTGGTGACAATAGGGTCCCAATAATGCAAAGAGTTCAAGATTGGTGTGTTTTATTTTTGCAAACAGTTTTAATTTCTTAGTTTTAAAATTCAAATCTTTGATGATAAATCATTTTTGGGGTGCTGTAAGAACCCTCGAGTACTAATTTTTATTGCGAGACAGGGATAATCAACTAGCTAGAATAATTCAAGGATGATTAAGAGATTGAAGATTGTCCCTCCAAGAAATTTCTCACATTCTAGAAGCAGTTGGGATATCTGCCTCTTAGGAAGAGCATACCTTGACAACATTCAAGAATTTAGTTGTCTCTCCACAAGAAGATTTAGAAGTCCCTTCGGATTCCTATTGTCAATTTGTTGAGGAGACTCAAGAATCATGGATAGAATTCAATGGAGAGAAACCATTGGAACCTGATATTGAGGAGTTCTTAGCATGCCTCTCATCAGATCCTGTATGTACTCCAAAGACCAATCATCTTGAAGAAGATAATCTGCATAACATGGAAAAGGAGGACATGCCGTGTGACCTAAACAAAGAAGAGAAACGAGAATATCTCGATCCTGTTGAAAGATGGTTCCAATTAGTTGTTAGGTCACACTAATTTTTTAATTTTCATTGTTATTTGATCTCATCATCAAAGCAGCTCGTCCTTCATACTCCGGTATGCATTAAAAATTATCTTTTAAACCCGAGTATGGATATATTTTTAACCCTGTTACGCACATGGCTTCACTGGAAGTATTCCTATACTTGAAGGACATTTTATTTTGTTCAATTAGAGTAGGATAGGTAAATATATAAATAAATGTTGTACATAAGTACAATGCAACATATCTTTCATACTTTTCATAAATGGGAATGTCAAAAGTTAATAAAGAAATCAGTTTAAGATCTTTTGTTCCTATAGTAGATTTCTTTTTAAAAGTTATGATAATTTTGTTTGGAATCTTATGAGAAGGGAATCTCTTCATCCTTTGAATGCATGCATAATACTGGAAGGGTTTCAAAAGAGGATAAGGCATCCTTGTCAACAAAAGATAACACTTAAGGGAGTGCTTCAGGACCTATTTCTTCAAATTTCTTCTTTTTCCTTAAGTTGTTAAAAATGATGCATTCATGCTTTATCATTACCTATTTATTTTAAGACCACTATTTCATAAGGATGATCAATTAAGTGATATTTTTAATAGAAGTTGAAATTGAATGTTAATTCCAAACTATTTTATTCATAGCTAATAATTCAACTTTTGACATTTTCCCTAAATTTTTTGTTTTTAAGCATGAATAAAAATCTAGTTTTAATTAGTTCTATTGGTTTGTTTTTAGCAGATGTTCGCAACCCTTTGAGCATCACTTTTTTTTAGCGTCTCACATTGTTTGCATGAGGCTATGGAAAACCTCAAGCATGGGGGAGTGGTTGCTGAGACAATAGTAGTTAGGTTTATTTTCTAATAAAATGGAAGTGGCAACAAAAGCAATGTTTTTCCAGCGTGATATTTTAACAGAACAAATTCATATGTTTCTTCCTGCAACAACAATGATTGCTAGAATATTCTATAGCTTGATACTCAGAGTATGTCAGCCATAAGGAGAAGCCTAAAAATTCTAGTTTGTATAAAACACCAACAAATTCTGCAAAGGGCAGCCTACAAAGTTCCAGACTACAAAGCACTAACCCCAGGTACCTTGTCCAAATTCTCATTGAGTACCGGAATGAAATTTTGTGGCGATCCAGTACTAGATAACATCTCTATGCTATTCTAGTACTGGGAAAAAATCTGCGTTCATCCAGTACTGGGAAACAATCTACATTCATTAGGTACTGTGGGAGAAGGTTTGCGTTCATCCAGTACTAGGAATAAATCTAGATTCATCCGGTAATGTAGGAGAGGCTCTGTGCTCATCCGATACTAAAGTAGAATGTCTGTGTTATCCAGTTACTGGGCAAAAAGAAATCAACATTCATATGGTACTAAGGTGATATGGTACTGGTGATGAGGTGTTGGTAGTCCTTATCCTAATTTCAAAGTTTTTGCTACTTGATTTAAATGCTTCAAGAAATAGGATGTATAAACTCAACATTTTTTCATTTTATTAAGGAATTAGACTAATTATGTATTAAACATGTGGTTACTCTCATACATCCCCATGTCCTCAATTATTGCACGCTCCCTACCATGAACTTCTGCAAGCTCTCGTATACATCTCCTCGTATAGAAATCATTCATCCTATCACTTTGTTTTTGCTCCCTGTTACTTATTTTCATTTTTCTGTTCCGGTACTGTTCTGTTACGGTACTGCAGAATTTTGTTCTGGTACTGTAGAATTTTGTTCCAGTACGGATCTATTCTGGTACTACAGAACTTTGTTCTGGTACCGTCATGCTCCATTACTTATCTGGTACTGATGCCAAAGTGATATGATCTACGTCATGTGTTTAATATTGTTTCCACTTCAGGTAATTGGAGGTATGGGCAAATATTTTCATGTTCTTTCTATCAAGGATCATTTAAGTCTTGTGTTGAATTGTTCTTTACTCTCATGTACATATTCCTCCTACATTTCTACACTCACCCCTAAATGAATCATCACTGCTATCCTTTAAGAAGATATTTCCACATTTAGCTCTATGATAATGGGTGCACTTGTCTTATTACCTCATCATTTTGAAAAAGTGATTGCTAATTGAAATATCCATTGAAAAGTGGTGACACCATTATGTCTAATACTAAACTAGTTGATTCAACAAGTTCTTATCCAAGTTTCTCTTGGGAGGTATTGATGAAAACCTCATGTGGTGGACCGCCCTTGCAAAAACTCAATGAAATTTCATGAGAACCCTACTAGGATTAACTAGAGGGACCTCTTAGTCATTATCCGAGATGTTCCATTATACATTGAATAACTGAGATTTAAGTCTAATGTGGATGATTTCACCCTAGGGATAATTGCAATAAGTTAATTATGTGACAAATAACTCTAAAACACTCTTGTACCACCTGCCTTCCTTATACTCTAAAACTGTCAGTGAACAATATACATCATTCTAAATCTTTTGAGTAATATAATAAAAAGGAAGTATCGGGAAGTACGAGTAAACCTGCCAAGGTACTGAACAGGCCTGCTGGCAGTGGGGCCATGCTTGTATGGTACTAAGGTAAACCCGTTGGGGTACTAAGGTAAACCCACAGGCCTGTTGCTAGCGGGGCTATGCCGAGTAAAGGGAGTTGAAAAACATAAAATGACACACCTAAAAATGAACAAAAACCCTTGGGTCTCATTCTGAAGCATTATCAAATCAAGGCTAGGATATGACCTTTATATCTCTCGAATGATGTTCTTAAGAACCTTCAAGTATCCACTTTAGAGTTCTATCTTTAAAATAAATAGTTTTGCATTAGAAGTGGGACCCTCAGTATATGTAATTCACCTTACCTAAGCAAGAAGAGCTTCATCTCTAAAAACTTGGATAAGAAACGAGTTAATCATCTTAGGATGTATTATTTTATGTGTTCCTCTCTTCAAATGAGATCTAAACTATGCTATATCACTTTCATTTTAAAGGTAATCTAGCCAAGGGGTCTATTAGTCAAAGTCGTTTTGAAAACTCTTGGCCACTATCCTATAATCATATTAGAGTCACATCCAACCCTTTCTCCTAACTATGATCCACAACATATTGGGTAAGACTTAACGTCAAATCACTAACAGATCTAATCTTTTACTCATGACTCCATTTTTCCGTCATAAATACTTTTCCATGGGTAAGAAGTGTGAAGCATAGGCCAGGAAGTTTATATTGTATAGCAGGTTACTTAAAAGAGAACTTAAGGAGCTGAAGAAAGGTGGAACTTCAGGGAATGCTTGATTGAGTGACGAGTATCATCAATTTTGAAATTTTGAAGATCATTGTTGCATGAGGTCATTCAATGAATTAAGCATGGGGGAATGTTGAGTCTCCATTTTGACACTTCTAATGCCCTATATTACCCTCTATCTGAGCCTATTTTACCTATGCTATGAGTATGTACTTGACTGTTTCCTACATAAATACACTTGATGACCTTGTTCATGTGCATCTAGAGGTAACTTACGATTAAGGCATGATTTGTTTAGTTTTCTTGAGTTAATTCGATTAAATGTTTGATTTTGATGATCCTAGTCATTTGACTCTTAAGCAGTTTTGATCCGGTACCTCACTATTTCGATACCCAAACTCCATCTATTATGTTACCCGCACAACATGACATCCGATAATAACACAATTCAACATCCATTTCGGTACCAACACACTCTGCGCTATTCCGGTACCAAGTCTTGCACCCATTCTAGTACTTCCCGTGCGCCTAATTTGGTACTCATGGTGTGGTTGTGTTGATCCAGTACTAAACCTCCACCTACAGGATTCCAGTACCAACATTCCAGTACTGGATTTGCACCTCGATTTTCGGGCAAATAACAATGAATCTAAATTTTTTGGGACATGGGTTTTGTTCAGAGAGACGTTTTCATGCGAAAATGTGTGCCAAAATCCCAATATCTCACACGTGTGGACCTCTATCTCAGGGGGAACGATTCATCCTAAATCATTGCCAATTTTTCAGAAATTCTAGGATCATGTCCAAATTCGTGGGAACTGCATTTCCTTGATTAGCTAATGGTTGTACTCGACCTCCATTGATGGAAAATGGTTTTTATTTGATTTTTCATGGATTGGATTGTCTAGAACCAAATTTGTAATGTAAAAAGTATATAAATTGAGTGATGGCTCTAAGCCAAGGGAGGAATTATTATGCTGCAGATTGGATGTCCGAGGAGACTCTTTTTGTAAATTCACTTGTTGAAGATCAATGGAAGTTTGAATTAAATAATCTTGTGTGTATTTTAGCATTTAGCATCTGTTGATATGGAAGCTTCCATGTTGGCATCGACAAGGGCCCACCGATCCATCTTGGTAAGCTCATTGTAAATTATTAGTACAGATTTCTATTTCATGTACTTGTTGTTTTGATTTCATTATTAGAATTGATTGCACAATGTGGCAGTTCAAGAACAATTGAGAGTCCATCATTCGCATTACATAATCTAGCAAATGGAACATCTCATTAAAACTTATGTTTCCTGTGTAGAAACGAAGTAATTTTCCAGAATTGCAAGATTGCAAGATTGTATTAAATTTCTGTTTGTGATGCATCAATTGATTTTGAAGAGTGTGCATAATTAGATAAGAATTTATTGCAAGTTTGAAGTGAGTTGTTATAGGAAATGAGATCAGACCTCCATCTCTCACATACATGCACTTATAATGGAGTGTTTATAATCTGCCTAGTAGTTCTTTTAGCTCAACTAAGTTTCCATAATGTTAATGAGTGATTGTGTGTTTGTTACAGGAGATAGACTCATAGCCCATCTCTATATTTCATGAGCCTATAATGAGCAGATCTATTCCCTGAACAAGAATTCTGAATTATACATTTGTTGATCAGTTTTTCTTTCTAGCTTTTGAATTATGTGAAGAGTGCTATCAGATTTGCTTGTTAGTTGTTGTTAAGGATAATAGATTCAGATAACTAAGTCAAAGTCCATCTTTCCACTTCATGAGCTTGTAAATGGACAAGTCATTATCTGAGAAAAATCTTTTGAATGCATGATTGCTAAGATTTTGTTTGCAAGATTTGCTTTATGAATTTTAAAATAAGTGGAGAATGTTATTTGAAAAGTGTGAAAATAGAGTATTTTGTTATTGATGGTTTTCTTATCTAAGCTATACTAAACAGACATAGAAACCTATCTGTTATCAGCAGATATAGTGCATCAAATCTACTAATTACAAATCCCGGTTGATAATTTATGTTTGGTAATATATTATGCATATAATTGCACCGACATAACGATTTGTGCAAAGTTGTCCATCATCTCGTTCCTTTGGCACTCAAGGGATTCCTCAAGCAACATTTTGAAAGGATCTCTTATCCCATTGTATTTCTTTTCATCCACCATGGACAGTTTCTTGTGCGTGCAAGAAAAAGTTTCCTCAAGAGAAACACGCTTGATACCCAACTCTCTATATCCTGACCGCATCGGGGACATGCATTGAAAAAAAAGGCAAGGAGTAGACCACTATGATACCACTGATCCAGATTTATAAGAGGAACAAAATGAAACCATAGATTTATAATATTAACATAGAGACATAGTGAACAATAAAAAAGATACAATACAACTTGGCTTCTATTAAATAAGAAATATGCTGAAAAATGTAAAATGCAGACTGAAAACAAACTTGCTAGAATGGTTGCAGCTTATCTCTGAGAAGAGATGTGAAGGCTACGCTCATTTGCAAGAAGATGAGTACAATGAGGCTATGAATTCCTTTTTACAATAAACATGAATTTCAAAACCCTAGACATCGAAAAACCTAAGCCTAGGAGACGAAGTGCCAAAACTCATGTGGGCCCTCTTGGGGTAAGTTACTGCATCAACTTCCCACGGTCGTAACGTTTGCATACGATCTCTATTTAGCGCGCATGATAGCTCGTTGGAAATTTATTGACGAATAGCTTCATTTAGGGGGCTTAATCAAAGATTTTGGCGAACATTGAGGTGCCTGATCGTGAAAAATCATCATTCAGGCCCTCAAAATGGTCTCGAAAGTTCAAGAACCGAAAAACTGTTAAAAATAGTAAGTTGCCAAAAAAACTATTTTGAGCTAGTTGAACAAGGTGGGTGGACACCGAGATCCTCCTGGATCATCATGTGTGGCATAATTCCTATAATGTTCTTTAAGCATCCTAGACTCATGATTGATGACATAACCATTCTGAGTGAGGTCTCCACCAATTTCTTCCTTGCATGCATCTGTACATACCACACAGCTTTCATTTGGGTCAACAATATTTACAATAGGTGCACTAGTAAGTAATTCCTTTCATAAATTAAAGTTCTCTTCACACTTTTTTTTTCCATTCGAACTTAATTCCCGTCTTTTGCAAAGAAATGATAGGATGAGGAATCTTAGATAATTCTTTTATGAACTATGGTAGTATCCAACTAATCCCATAAAAGATATGACTTCTTAAACATTTATCGGTGTTGGCCATCCTATAATGGCTTCAATATTTTCAGGATCTACCTCTATACCTTCTTCTGAAATGATGTTTCCCAAATAATGGATTCGTTGTTTGTAAAAAGAACACTTGCTCAACTTGACATACAATTTATGTTCTCTTAGTTCTTGCAATACCAACCTCAAGTGATGTTCATGCTCTTCCTTTGACTTAGAATAGACAAGTATGTTGTCCAAGAAAAAAATGACAAATTTATCCAGATAATTTATGAATATGTCATTCATTAAGCACATAAATATATATGGTGCATTGGCCAGTCCAAATGGCACGACTACAAATTTATAATGTCCATATTGGGTTCTAAAGGATGTCTTACTGATATATTCTTCCTTGATTCTTGCTTGATGGTATCCTAATCTCATGTCTATATTTGGAAATATCTTTGCTCCTCTTAGAAGATCAAAGATATCATCAATTATAGGTAGAGGGTATTTGTTCTTCACAATGGCTTTATTCAATTGTATAAAGTCAATACAAATCCTCAATGTTCCATCCCTCTTTTTGACAAAGAGTACTGGTGCTCCCCAAGGTGAGACACTTGGGCATATGTAACCTTTCCTCAATAATTCTTCCAACTGCATTTGTAGTTCTTTTAATTCCGGTGTACTCATTTTGCAAGGATTTTTTGATACAAGGGCAGATCCTGGTACTAAATCAATAGAGAAATATATCTCCCTCTTAGGTGTCAATCCAAGTATGTCTTGGAATACATCTTCGAATTCTTGCAATACTGAAAAATATTCAAGGCTTGGTCCTTTAGTCTTTTCTTGATCCTCCACATGAGTTGCATACAATTGACATCCCTTCCGGAAACATGTCTTTAGTTGTAAGGCTGAAATATCTCTAATAGAAACATGCCTTGGAATCCCTTTTACAGTTCTCTATTTTTCTCCTTCATCAAAACATTTAAATGTCTTGTTATGATAGTCTAAGACATCATGATGTTGGTCCAACCAATCCATTCCAATTAGGATATCATAAGATCCCAATGGAGTGATGTTCATACCATCATTAGTACTCACTCCATTCATATTTATTGGGCAAACTTTAACAATATCATTGATCCTTCTTTTGGTTCTAGTTGCTAGATGAACCAAACTTGACTTTTCAAGCTCATTTTTCTCCAAATGTAAGTTGTCCACTATTTTAGGATCAATGTAGCAATGGATTTCTCCTAAATCAATTAAAATGTTAACATGATGATTAATTATCTTACCTTCTACTTTTGTCGTATGGGATTGGTATTATGCTTGTCGATCTTCTAAAGCTGCATATATTATGCCCATGTCTTCTACTGTTGTATCCTCTTGGATTTTGTGCATGGTCTTCGCTCTCTCTCCTTTGTGAGGGAAATCCTTGTACATATTATCTTCTTTGCATCACCAACATTGGATTGGTGGTCTTTCCCTTTTCCCAAAGGAGTATTATCTCTTGGACTCATCTTTAGCAGACTGATCTTATTGATTTTTATTAGGGATAGTTTCGTTGAAGGGAGGTTTGAATCCTTTCCTTCTCTAATCAAATTTATCTTTCTTCTTATCTTTCCAATACTTGTGCAAATATTCTCTTCCCTTCCCTTTCTTATATAGGTATTTAGCCTACCTGATGGTCTCTGTCAAAGTGGTGGTTTCATCATATTATATATTTTCTTTATAAAAGGATGGAAGTCCACTTAAGAAAATTTGTATCTTCACCTTCTCATCTTTAATAAACCCTATATACTTCAGCAATCCCAAGAACTTCTTTTCATATTCTTCCATGGTCATGCTTCCTAACCTGAGTTCAAATAACTCTTTCATTTTCTTGTCTTAGAAATACTCTAAAAAGTAATACTTATGGAAATATATCTTGAACTATTTCCAGGTGATCTTATTCTCATTAATGTGCTCAACTTGCTTCAGTTGATCCCACCACATGGTAGTCTTTCCATGCAAATGATATGGAGATTTTGGCTTCTAGGCTAGATGAATGGTTATGCAATTGGAAATAATTCCTGATTCCAAACAACTATGCTTCAACATCATCTTATTTTTCTTTTTCACTATCAAAGAATGGTGGCCTAAGCTTCCTCAACTCTCCTTGCAAACTGTCCAATTCATGCCTTCTTCTTTGGTGCCTAACAAGAGATAATTCTGGACTGCTTATGGAATCTTTAGATGCATTAAACTTCCTTGTTGAATAAGGATATGAGTGAAGTCCATGATTTCTTCCGATGCTTCTTGAATGGCCAAATATTCTATAGTATCTCTTATTTCATGATGTTAGCCATCTTCCTCTTTTCTTGAGACTGATCCATTCCTTGCTTACCTATGCAACTTATTTAAGCTTTACATCACTTGATCATTTGTTTTATTTTTCTCTCTCCTTAGCTTCTCATTGTCTTCTTTGTAACTCTGCATTTCTATTTTCAAGCTTCTCACAGTCTCTAATAATGTTTCTTTTTCCCCTCTTGATTCAGATTTAGGAGCGGAACGAACTGATTAACAGACAATAACACAGATATATGGATAATAACACAAATATCCAGTGAACAATATGTTCTATTAAATAATGAAATAGGATGAAACTGTAAAACTGTAGAATTGAAAACTTGCTCGAATGGTGGTAGCTATCTCTGAGAAGAGATGTGGATTCTACGTGCATACGTCTGAGCATAATGGATTACAATGAGGCTGCATAGGCCTTTTTGATATTACTCATGAATGCCAAAACCCTAGATATCCAAAAACCTAACCCTAGAAGGTGAAACACCAAAAGTCATGTGGGCCCTATGGGTAAGTTGGTGTAATTTGGTACCTCAACTTCCTAGGGCCGTAACTTTTGCATACGACCTCCTCTTTAGGCACGTGATAGCCCGTTGGAAAGGTATTTCAGAGAAATACACATTTCGCCATCAAAATATGACTATGTCTATAGTTTGACTATGGCGAGACAAAAAAACAACGTTTAGGGCCCCAAAACGACCCCGTAAATACAACAAGATGTGCTGACATGAAAACATACAAAATAGGCCAGTTTGATTAGGTGAGAGGCCACCCGTATCCACCTAGAGGATGTGTAGGGATTCATACAAACCCAAAAGTGTAGAACCCACAATTACAAAGAAGTACAGAAGAACGTGCTGAACAAAAACAGACACGAGGAGCTAGTTGCAATAGGTGGGTGGCCACCAATATCCACCTGGATCAATCCTCCCCCCTTAGGAAGCAATGGTCTCCATTGTGTTGAGTTACCCTATTAGGTGAGGAAAATTGTGCTGGATTTCGCCTTAGGTGAGCCACTTTCCTTGGTGTAGGAGTTTCCCTGCCTTGGCAACCCAATAAAGCTGGATCTACTACTGGCGAGTGCCCTTGACTTGTGTGTCCACTATATGATCAATGGATGTTTGTTTCATGTAGTCAGGGTTGAGCTCTGTTGGTGTCAGTTGTTCTGCAATCTCAGAAGTGTCCAATAAGGAGGTCCACATTGAATACTAGATGCAGGCCAAGGAAGGGTGGAGTGTTGAGCTCAAAAGCATTGCTACCCATAGCCTTGGTGATAGTGTAAGGCCCATAACGAAGTGGGTGAAGCTTTTGATGGGGCCCAGTGAGACGCTCCTTCTGCAGATGTAACCAAACTTTTTTACCAACCTGAAACTGGCATGGTACCCTGTCTTGATCATGGCACTGCTTGTACTTAACATTAGATTTCTTCAAAATCTCCTCGACCTGTTGGCGGATGTGTTGAATCCGCTCAATGAATCTGGTTGATTTTTCGATTGCTGACTAATCAGGGGAAGAGTATGTCTATGCAATGGCAAGAGGGACTGCAACATCAATGGGTCCCAAGAGTTGGAATCCCAGACCCACCTGAAATGGGATATGGTTGGTGGAACTATGGAGAGCCCTATTGTAACCATGTTGGACATATGGGAGACTCTCTTCCTATGTACGTGTATTCTTAGAATTATACATGTGCAAGATGTGCACAATCATATGATTGGCGACCTCTGTTTGGCCATCGATTTGGGGGTGGAAAGCAGTGGATTTTGTGAGCTTGGTTTCCAACAGAGACCAGAGACTTGACCAAAAGGTTCTAAGGAACCTGTTGTCTCGACTGGAGATGATGGTTTGTGGTATCCCAAAGTGGACCCACACTTGTTCAAAGAAGAGCTTGGCACTATCTGTCGTTGTGACATTCTTCTTACAGGCTGTGAGGATGGCCATATTCGAAAACTGATCAACGACCACAAACACATAGTCATTTCCTTGCTTGGTGGACGACAAGCTAGACATGTAATCCATTCAGATGGATTTCCAAGTCTTCTCGGGAATAGTAAGAGGGGTATATAAGCCTTGCTTCTTGATGGCTGGCTTGGAAATGGCACATGCAGTGCCAGATATGATATACTTTTTGAGGTCTTATCGAAGCTTTGGCCAATAAAAATGTTTATGAAGAACGACCACAATTTTATCTACGCCAAAATGTCTTGCCATCCGATTGTAGTGGGCTTCCCAAATCAACTTTGCGCACTCTCTTGTAGGAAAACAGAGATGGCCCAGGTGGCATAAGAGTCTGTCCTGAATTTGAAAATCAGTGACAGTTGCACCTGTACCCAAAAGCTGATATGTGGTGGTGAAGTCTGGATCTTGCTGATAAAGTTGGGGCCACTCAGATGCTTCATGTCCAAAATAATGGAGCACAATGGTGAGTGCAGCCACAGGGGGCCGACTGAGGCCGTCAACGATACGATTGGAGATACTTGTCTTATACTTTATGTTGAGATGAAACTGTTGGAGGTAGGTGGACCACTTCTGATGGTAGTCGGTCTGCAATTTCCCCTATGTCTGTATGAACTGTAGAATCTTGTGATCAATGTGTATGATCATCTCTTTCCCCAGAATGTAATGTTTCCATTGATGACAATCTTGTAAAATGGAATACATTTCCTTGTCATATGTAGGGTATTTATAGATAGTATCAAAGAGTGTCTCACTATGGTATGCCACCGAATGCTTGTGTTGAGTGAGAACTGTGCCCACAACATAGTCAGATGCATTAATCTCAATCTCAAATGGTTGTTGCAGATCGAGAAAGGAGAGTATTGGAGCTGCGCACAAGTGATGCTTCATATCATCGAATGGTTGTTGCTTCTCCTTTCCCCACACGAAATTAGCCCTACCACCGCCCTTGGTCACCTGGCTGAGGGCCCATGCAATATGGGAGAACCCCAACACGAACCGTCAATAGAAGTTGGCTAGCTCCAAAAATATCTAAAGCTTGATCAATGTGGTCGGTACTGACTAGTCACAGATGACTTGGATCTTAGTTGGATCAACATGTACCCCATGCTCATCAATAATGTATCCTAAGTATTGGACCCCGTTCATGCCAAAAGAGCATTTTTCAAGTTGGCATACAGTTGCCGCAGAGTACTCAAAACTTGTTGAATATGCTGCATGTGCTCCTCCCACGTTCTGCTGAAGATGAGGATGTCATCCAAATATACCACCACAAAGGATTTGGTGCAATACATCATCCATCAACCTCATGAAAGTGGCTGGTACATTTGTTTAGCCAAAGGGAATGACTAGCCATTCGTAGAGACCTTCTTTAGACTTGAAGGTTGTCTTCCATACATTAGTCAGTTTGATGGGAACCTGGTGGTAGCCAGACTTTAGGTCAATCTTGCCAAAGAAATTTTCCCCCTTGAGTTGGTCAACAAGGTCATCAATCCTGGGAATGGGGTAGCAGTTCCCGAAGGAATTGTTTTCATGTTACCATGTGCAAGAGGAAGCACCGGATGAGGATGATCCACGCAATATTCATATTGAGGAAGTAGAGGGTGAAAGAGATGTGGAAGGCCCACCCATAGAATTATAAGTCATTTCCGTGCTTATATTAGTCTTTCCATATTGGAAGAAGACATTATGTTAGCGTTGGAAGTCACCTCTGGATTGCAGCAGAGGTAAGACCAAGGCCCATCAGTTTGTATGTCATAGTAAATGAATTTAAGGGTGGTCGAATGGGCGCAGACCCAAGAGAATATTGCTTTAACTTAGAAATCTGGGTTGGCATGCATAGACAAGTGAAGTCTTGATATAACTTCAGTTAGAGATTTGTAGCATAGTGGTAAGTAAGGGGAAGAACTTAAGGAGGATGAAGAGGTATACTATGGATATCCGGTATTTCAGCAGCCTAAGGAGGAAAAGCTTCAAGAACGAGATCCTCTTGGACCCAAAGCTCCAACAAACTGAATGAAATTATCACTGAACTGAGATCAAACATACATCACAATTCACTAACAACAACTCGACTATATCTTCCATGCCCGAGTCATCCAGAGAGGGAAAATATAACACAAGAAACTGATTAGAACTAGTCGCGATGCCACTATGATCGAACCTACATCACATAAACATAACTACTCTTGACCGGATCATCCATGCCCGAGTGCTCTAACACAACTGTTACAAAAAAAGAAAAAGGAAAATGACTTTCATTAGACAAGAAGTCTCAAATGCATATACATAACCATAGAACCAAAATGTTCATTAAAACTTTACAATACGAGAGCCTAGCTCAACCATCGACCCTTTACCCAATATCAAAATTGAGTCTATATACTCAAAACAACGTGCCCCTTATAGAAACTCATTCTGATCGCTGCATTCAAGGCTTTTCATCTTCTCCTTCCCCTATCAGACCGCACCTACATTCTTCTATCAGACGTGACCTTAAATCGGTATGGGTTCTGCAGAAATCCTTATGACAGAGTGGCCTTGGGATGACAGCCTGCTTCCTCAGCTGACGCTTCCATGTCTTCCATTTATAGGGTGAAACGAGGTTTCAACTACCTTCTTTAGTTTCATTAACTACCTTCATTGGGATCGGGATGAGTCCAAACATTCATGAATTCCCTTGGGCGACGCTCATGGCTTGCTAAGTTAATCATGGCTCCTTCTTCTGCAGCTAATGTGAATGCTCTCAACCCCTTGTGTGTGGCTCTTTTCAATCACCCCATGTGACCACGGGCTATGACCTCATGCCTATGCCACATGATATTTTTGGGCTTGCCACTTTGGGAGTTTTCACTCCACCTTGACTTCAATATCGCGATGCCCGAAATCGCGAAGCGACTGCTAAGATTGGCGATCAGGCTCGCTTTAATATGGATGACCACAATCTTTCCCCGACCAAAAAAACTATTGGCCAAGCGGTGAGTGCTAGCCCCCTTTTCCCAAACTTGCTTCCTTTGTGACCGGGTGCTAGGACTGTGGGCCCGATTCCTGGGTGCTTTCACGATTTCATGCTTCGGGGGAAAAGATGTTGCTCCTGGGAAACCTCCGATTGGCGAAATCGCGAAATCAGACTTTCATATTTTGGGGCTTCAAGCTGTGGATGCGCTTGTCAATGAGAACCTCGAAATACTGATCCCCGAAATCATCAATGTCAGATCAAAGGTCCTCTGCACCTTGCAATCAGATAACCCAGATCAAACCTTGATTGTGGGACCTCCTCCCATCGACACTCCCGGTAAAACCTTTCTCTGTGATGGATCCTATGCCATGTGGCCTCCCTGATGGACGGACCATCTTTATTCACGACTTCACATTTCACGAATCCTCACAACTCGGCCCTTTGACCCCTTTTGACTCACGAAATCACGAATTTGCCTAACGCTATTCCTCGTGCAACTCTGTGATTGCAATCACCCAATGACCGTCGATCTGCTTGATTTATGTTCATACTAGACCATTTCAAATTTTGTGCTCTGAGCCCACGACTGTGGCCTGTGTAAACAAAGGCTCAGAAAACTGGATAGAGGTTGGAAAAATAGGGAGACAGGGGCATTACAAGCACGGAGGGGGCAAACGAAAATGGTTATACAAGCCGAAGGGGCTAAAAGTTTAAGAGGTTGTCTGCGAAAGGAGAGAGACAGGGAAAAACACAGTCTTAGGTAGAAAATGCATACTCACAGGATCCTAACACGATTAAGTGGTAACATTAGGCTCCATGGTGGGTAGAGTTCTCCCTGTGAGTCTCTAAGGCCTCCTTTTGCAGTTTCAATGCCTTAGTGTTGGATTGTGGAGTCTTCTATTAAAACAAAACAAAATAACATAAAATAGATATGGTATTTACAAATATGGGACGTCGGCCGCAGCTTTTAAACAGTAAAATTTTTAAGGAAGTGCCCATTCACAGGGCCAACAAAAACTTCAACACCCTTAAGATTTTGTAACCTGTAAGTGTTATTTGGAAACACTTCGAAAATCCAGAAGGGGCCACTCCAAAGGGAATCAAATTTTCCTTGCTTTCCCTTGTCCTACCTGGGAGCATCCCATTTGAGCAACAGATCTCCCAACTGGAAAATCTCCTTTCTCACCTTTCTGTCGAAGGCCTGCTTGGTTTTCTGTTGACAATCGTGTGATCTATCGATCATTTTCTCTCTAACTTTATGCACCTCTACCAGTTGGTGTATCCTCCTAATCATATCATCAGGTTCTTCCTGGCATTCTTGGAAGAACTTTTCCATAGGCAGGTCCAACTGAGAAGGGAAAAATGCATCAGTCCCATATACTAGCTAGAAAGGGGAGATGCCCAAAGATCTTTTTGTTGTCACTCTATCGGCCCACAGAGCGAACTTGAGCTTCGAATCCCATGCTTTCTTGTTGTCCTCTAACAATATTTTGATGATTTTGATGAGGCTTTTGTTAGAGGACTCTGCTAATCCATTGACTTGCGAATAGTAGGGGGTAGAGTGGATCAATGCAACCCCGAACTGCTCACAAAATTAGATCAATGGTTCAGCTCTGAGAGATGCAACGTTATTGGTGACAATTCATCTCGAACAACCAAACATTACTATGATATCCTCCAGGAAGCTAATGATTACCTTGTGGGACATGCTCCTTGTGGGGATAACTTCTATCCACTTGGTAAAATTATCTGTGGCCGTTAGGATCCACCTATGCTGACCGCTGGATGTAGGGTGAATCTCCCCAATGAAGTCTAGGCCCCATTGTTGGAAGGGTCCTGAAGAAATCACAGGTTTCAATGGCAGGGGCTTTAGCTGCTGCTTTCCTGAGAAATTTTGACATTTAACACAGGCTCTGACTTTTGTGCAAACATCATTGAACAGGGTGGGCCAGAAATAACCAACCCTGAGAATATTATAAGATGTTGTTTTCCATAAGTGATGCCCCCCACATGAACTGTCATGAAATTTCGACATAATCCTTTGTGCTTCGTGTGGGTCTAAACATCTCAGCAGTACCCTTAGGGGGTCTTTCCAAAATAAATTTTTACCAACAAGGCAATATTTAATGGCTTTGAGATTTAAAGCTCTTTCCTTTTTTCTTTGCATGCCATTGAGGGGCTGCAACTCTTGTAGAAAATATATGACATCCTTGTATTAGGGGCATCCTGCTAATGGGGGATCTTCCTGAGCATTTGTATCATAAGGTTTAGTCTGTTGAATTTTTGAGCATTTGTTGATGAAGCTTACCCCCAAGGTTTTGCAATTAGATTCAACCAGTAGTGTGGCTAAACCTTGACCTTTAATCAATTTGGTCGCCTTTATCTCCAGGTCAAATTCAAGGATCTTGGCTATCCATCACCTCCTCCTTCCATCTACATCCAACTGAATGAGAATTTCCTTCACTGAAGCTGAAGGAACATACACAATGATTTTTGAATGCAGAACATAGACTTTGAAAGTCTTGAGAGATTTGACCATAGCGTAGGCTTGCTTTTCCATCATGTCATATTTGATTTCGGCATCCCTCAATGCCTGACTGAAAAAGGAGATGGGATGCTCCAACCCTTCAACATTTCTTTGCAACAGAACAACTGCCACAATGTCAATTGAAGCAAACGAGAAAATAAGGAAATCCGTTGAGTAATCAGGACTGATAAATACGGGTGCCTCAGTCAAGGCCTTCTTTATTAGATCAAAGGAATTTCGAGACTCAATAGTCCATTTAACTTCATTTCCCTTCCTCAACATGGCTGTTATAAGCTTTACCAACTCATGGAAGTTGGAAATGAACCTCCTCAAAAAAATATTTTTTCCCAGGAAAGATTGGACTTCTTTCCTAGATCTCGGAAGTGACAAGCTTTGAATTGCTTCGACTCGACTGGGATCAATCCTGACTCCTTTGGCTGATACTATGTGGCCCAACAACTTTCCTTCCTTCATGGAAAACAAATATTTTTTGGGATTTAAGAAGAGACCAAACTTTCTACATTTCAGGAACACCCTTCTCAAATGCTCACAGTGGTCTCTTTCAGACCGAGAGAAAACTGTAATGTCATCCAGATAGATGACCACGAACTTGTCCCTTTCTCCAATGAAAGCTATATCCATGGCTCGCTGAAAGGTCTCCCCTGCATTCATCAATCCAAAGGGAATTTTGGCATACATGAATGTACCCCAAGGAGTGGCGAAGGTTGTTTTGTCTCTATCCTCGGGTAGGACCGAGATCTGATTGTAGCCTGAAAAGCCATCAATCATGGATATCCTTGATTCGGCCATTACCCTTTGTAATATATGTTCCATCTTCGGCAAGGGGTAGTTTTCTCTCCTTGAGCTCCTGTTTAGGTTTATGAAATCAACACAAAGTCTGATCTCCCCACTCTTCTTCCTTACCAGGACTAGGTTGGTTACCCACTCTGAGTATCTCAAAGGCATGATGATTTAAGCATCTAGAAACTTCTTTACCTCATTCTCCATAATAGGCAGCAACATAGGATTAATCCGTCTCAATTTCTGCCTAAATGATTTGGCTTCCTCCTTCAGTGGAATCTTGTGCTCGATGACGCTTGTGTCATATGTTCTGAGGTCTTCAAAGGTCTAGGAAAACACATCGGAAAATTCTTTTAATAGCCCAATATACTCGGCCCTCTTCTCCCTTAACAGGCTGCTTGACAACTTGACCAACTTTGGGTCCCGTTCTGTGCCAATATTGCACTCAACCACATCAGCATCATCATTTGAGGTATTACCCTTCGCTGCCACATCATTTTTGTCAAATAGCCTTTCCAAAGGAACCAACCCCTTTCGAATGTGATTTCTGGGCAACTGAACGATATGATGGTGAACAATTTTGTTCAGAAATGCACCAGTATGAGGGTTTATTTCAGAATCAGGATCTTGATCAATATGTAACGCTGAAAACTCATCGATAGTCTCGAAGAATCTTTTGATTTCAATATCATCCTCAAACACTTTCCAATGCTTGACGTGGTCAGGTATAAAGGGTCTATAATTCACTTCTACATCATACCTAAGTTTAGGTGGCAGAGGAACCCTAAAATTGCTTGCTGAGATAGCAAGAGAATCAACAAACTGAATGAAATTATCACTGAAATGAGATCAAACATACATCACAATTCACTAACAACAACCCAACTGGATCTTCCATGCCCAGGTCATCCAGTGTTTGGAGGGAAAAGATAACACAAGAAACTGATTAGAACTATTTGCGATGCCACTATGATCGAACCTACATCATAGAAACATAACTACTCTTGACCGGATCATCCATGCCCAAGTGTTCTAACACAACTGTTACAAAAAAAGAAAAAGGAAACTGACTTTCATTAGATAAGAAGTCTCAAATGCATATACATAACCATAGCACCAGAATGTTCATTAAAAAGTTACAATACGGGAGCCTAGCTCAACTATCGACCCTTTACCCAATATCAAAATTGAGTCTATTTACTCAAAAAAACATGCCCCTTACAGAAATGCATTTTGATCACTGCATTCAAGGCTTCACGTCTTCTCCTTCTCCTCTCAAGCCGCAACTACATTCTTCTGTCAGACACGACCTTAAATTGGTATGGGTTTTGCAGAAAACCTTATGACAGAGTGGCCTTGGGCTGACATCCTGCTTCCTCGGCCGACGCTTCCATGTCTTCCATTTACAGGGTGAAACAAGGTTCAACTACCTTCTTTAGTTTCATTAACTACCTTCATCGGGATTGGGACGAGTCCAGACATTCATCAATTCCCTTGGGCGACGCTCCTGGCTTGCTGAGTTAATCATGGCGCCTTCTTTTGCAGCTAATGAAAACCCTCTCAACCCCTCTAGTGTGGCTCTTTTCAATTGCCCCATGTGACCGCAGGCTGTGACCTCATGCCTATCCCACATGCTATTTCGGGGCTTTCCACTTTGGGAGTTTTCACTCCACCTTGACTTCAATATCGTGATGCCTAAAATCGCGTAGCGATTGCTGAGATTGGCGATCAAGCTCACTTTAAGATGGACAACCACGATCTTCCCCCAACCACACAAATTACCGGTCAAGTGGTGAGCACTAGCCCCCTTTTTCCAGACTTGCTTCCTTTGTGATCGGGTGCTAGGACCGTGGGATCGATTCCTGGGTGCTTTCGCAATTTCTTGTTTTAGGGGTAAAAGATGTTGCTCCTGGGAAACCTTCGATTCACGAAATTGGACTTTCTCATTTCAGGGCTTTAGGCTATGGATGTGCTTGTTGATGAGAATCTCAAAATCCTGATCCCCGAAATCATCAATGTTAAATCAATAGTCCTCTTCCCCTTGCAATCAGACGACCCATATCAAACCTTGATTGTGGGACCTCCTCCCATCGACACTCTCAGTAAAACCTTTCTCCATGTTGGATTGTGCGCCACGTGTCCTCCTAATGGATGGACCAGCTCTATTCGTGACTTCGCATTTCTCGAATCCTCGCAACTCGACCCTTTGACCCCTTCTGACTCGTGGAATTGTGACTCTTCCTAATGCTATTCCTCGTGCAACTCTATGATCACAATCACCCGATGACCGTCGATTTACTCTGTCGATAGATCCTTGCCGTTGAAAATTGATCTTTGCCCACTTGCTTAATTTGTGTTCATACTAGACCATTTCAAGTTTTGCGCTCTGAGCCCATGGCTATGGCCTATGTAAACAAAGGCTTGGACGACTGGATAGAGGCTAGAAAAATAGGGAGACCGTGGAATTACAAGTGCGGAGGGGGAAAGCGAAAATGATTATACAAGTCGAAGAAGCTAAAATTTTTAAGAAGTTGTCTACGAAAGGAGAGAGATAGGGAAAAACACAGTGTTAGGTAGAAAACACATACTTACAAGAATCTGACAATATTAAGTGATAACACATTCCACGTACATGTAGACACATCAACCATAGAACTTGTAGCTATCTTGCTGCATCCAGGAGCGAGGGACTTGGATCACCTGATAGCATTTGTGAGCAGGAAGCTATCAGACTCGGAACATAACTATAACACGATAGAAAGAGAAGGGCTATCTATGGTCTATGCACTGCAAAAGTTCAGACATTACTTGTTGGGAAAACACTTTAAGATGTTCACAGATCACTCAGCCCTGAAATATCTAGTCAACAAGCCAATGTTGGGGGGGGGATAATCTATCGATGGTTACTATTATTCCAAGAATTTGACTTTGAAGTCATCGTCAAACCAAGAAAGTTAAATGTAGGACCTAACCACCTATCAAGGGTCCCAAATGGAGAAGAACCTACAAATTTAGAAGACAAATTTCTAGATGCACAACTATTCTCAATTCATATCGCTGATAAATACTTCACAGATATCATTCAGTACTTGAGCATAGGTACTGCGATGCAAGAGTATAGTACTATGCAGAAGAAAAACCTGGTAGTCTGCGTCGCCGACTATCAACTGATTGTAGGACATCTATATAAGATGGGCACAGACAACATATTGCAAAGATACGTGTTAGAGCACAAAATACCAAGAATATGAGCATAATCCCATGAGGGAATAGCAGGAGGGAATTATGAAGGTAAAGATATTGCGTAGAAGGTCTTGTGCACAACACTATGGTTTCCATTGATTCAAAAAGATTCAAAGGAATACTATCAAATATGCGATGTTTGTCAAAGGGTAGGCAAACCCAACATAAGAGACGAAATGCCATTACGACCACAAGTAACATTAAATGCATTCAACAAGTGGGCAATAGAATTTGTGGGACCAATCAACCCACCAACAAAAAGAACATGAGAAAGGTACATTATCACCGCGATGGAATACTTAACCAGATGGGCGGAAGTCGCACCAGTGAAAGATTGTAGTGCAGAAATAACAACACATTTTCTATTTGAATAAGTAATCACTAGATTTGGGTGCCAAAGAATTCTGATGAGTGACCAAGGCACACACTTCATAAACAACACCATCAACGTGATGATTGAAGAGTTTGAATTCCATCACCAGAAGAGCACACCATATCACCCACAGGCGAATGGCACAGTGGAAGCATTTAACAAAATCATGGAGAACATGTTGATAAATACTGTAACATCAATAGGGACGACTGGGATCTCAAAGTACCAACATTTTTATGGGCCTATAGGACTACGTGCAAAAATTTGACAGGGCACACATCATTTAAATTGGTTTATGGCCAAGAAGCAGTGGTGCCATTAGACTTTCTAGTACCAAGCATGCACGTAGCAACAATTACACAAATGACAGAATGAGGTGCAATACAAAAGAGACTGAATCAATTAAATACCATGGAGGAAGACCAGATCTTAGCAGGATTCCACCAACAAGTTCAGAAAGCAAGATATAAATCTTGGCACGATAGACACATAAAGATAAAAATGTTCAAGGAAGGAGACCTCGTACTGATGTATGACAAAAAATCGTTTCAGCACCCAAGAAAGCTCAGAATGCATTGGTTAAGATCATACCAAGTAAAATTTGTTACAGATGGAGGATTTGTATAGTTAATAGATTTATCAAGTGCAAAACTCAAAGGGATGATTAATGGGAGTCGACTGAAGCTGTACAAGGACATTTGACCATCCACCGCACAGTGAAAATTAAAAAAAAAAAGTATATGGAAAAAAAAAGAACAAAAGGAAAGAACCACAGTGCGGCAGAGGTAGAAAGGCTACACAAAGAGAGAAACACAAACTCAGGGAGGAGAAGGACAACAGTCACATACAAAAGGGAAACGAATGGGAATAGGGAAAGTCGACAAAAGTAGGATGACATGACAACACTAGGCATAATTAAAGGACGACAAGGATCGATGGGATGCCACATTAAACGCACCAACTATAGATGGCAAGGCAGAGTAATGGAAAGTACGAAACTGTTGGATATGCATTGAACTGGTAATTAAGGTTCATTAAACCTGTAATCAAGGAAGCGTCCTCGATAAGCTTCATGGGAAAGACATACAACACACGGACGTGGGAGCCAATAGTCTATTCATGAAAAGAGAATAGATAGAGAATGACAGAAGCTAAAGAGCACAAAGAGAGTTCACAGAGATCAAAGAGACCATTCGAAGCCAGCAGACAATTGACATTCACTGTCATGGCACTGCCCAAGCAAGCAGAAGCGAGCCTAACTGCCAGGAAAACTAGAGTTCACACTAGGTCACGAGGACATGCGGAAGAAGGTGAACAACAACCACCAGAGATCGTCAATGTCAATGAGATCCCATCCCCAGAAAAAGCACCAGTGCACTTGACACCCATACTGGAAGAAATCCAACAACCAACACTGGAGGGCCATAATATAGACATACTTACAAAAGTATAGGAGCCGCAAAACCAGGGAGCAAAAACCCTGAAGGAGGTGCAACCAGAGAATACAAAGTATCTCTGAAAGTCAATGGCACAACGTCGAACTCGACAACAACAATGGAGCTAGATGAGTCTCAAATGACCATCCCAGACCACCTAGTAGGGGAGACAGGTGAAGATGTCTTGGTGGGGCCAGAATGGTATACTGAGGAACAACTAGAAGCCACTGGAACTTCAAGCCATCCACCACAACAAAAGAAAGATAGGATACAGATACCCAGATCACCTCACAAGAAACCGACAACAAAAATTGTTCTACCACACATACCAGATGGGGTACAGGTAGGACTAGAGCTACTGGGTCACATCGGGAAGCTCAAATACTCAGACCACGACATAACAGATGAAGACAAGTTCCTGTAACTTGCAAAAAGAGTATACATGGAGACGGTGGGCACGAGTCATTTTGGGGAACTGCTTGATCAACCACTCCAATGGGTAACCGGATTGTAGAGGACAAGAATTTTAGGTCTCGTATACCTACTGTTATAACCTAGGTCTGCATCCTTTGCTTCTCCTCTTGTTTGACCATGCCTTCATCATTTTTCCTTTTTTCGGTTGGTTCAATCTTTTTCCCATTACTAAGTATCTTGGTCCTTATTCGTTTTCGAGTCGTTGTGCATGTCTGTCTCTATTTATCGAAGGATAAATATATGTTGGATTGGGTTTGAATTAATTGTCATCATATTTTCCCATTAATTAAGCTCACCATAGGTCCACCAAGTCTTTTTGCATACGCAAAAACGCCCATGGATAAATGCAACCGCTTAGAATGGTCATATTTGGGCAAGGGGTGCCGAGATAAATAAGGGAAAATTTCAATGGTGGAGATTTGTCAGTGGATAAAATTGAGGGATGCCATCCATTCGGGGGTGCATAATTGCATGGATTTTAACATCAAGAGTCATTAGAAGTCCCAAAATCCTGAAGTATTTAACATGGCTTAATCTTGGGTTAATTAGTGATAACCACTGGCTAATCACATCGGAGATTTTCCTTCGGGGTATTTTCATGCTCTACGTGCACGAACTGTCGAAGAGCTGACACCCGAAACGCAAAGTCGCGAAGCGCCTTTTGGACATGCCAGCTATCAGCCCTGAAGTAAATATGGATCGCTCATCAGTCAAGACACATGACACTCATCAATCACGACACGTGGCACTCATTCCAGGTTATTAGGTTATGACATTCACCCATTTCCACATGACACATGTCACCCTTTTTCCCATGACACATCAAAAACCGTGACGTCATGTGACATCAGGTCACCACATCATTTCACCGCCACGTCACTCAGATATTTTCCTCTGGGAGATTTTCATGTTCCACCTTCCAACTCCCGAAACCCTGACTTCCGAAGTGAATCTGGGCTGTTGATCCCAAGTCAACGATAACTGTCAATCCATGCAACTAGTTATTTCCAGTGGCCTCCAACAGCGCCCACAATCACATGCTTGAATGACATATGTCTTCACCACGTCACCTCCACGTCACTTTAGCGATTTTCCTACGGGAGATCTTCATGCTTCACATTTGAAACTCCTGAAATCTTGACTTTCAAAGTGAATCTGGGTCATTCATCAATCATGACACATAGCGACAGATCGTCTACTTTGACGATTTTCACTTCGGGAGTTTTCCAAGCACAAACATTTGAATGTCCCGAAGAGTTGAGGACCTGAAGTCCCGAAGTAAATCTAGAAAATCCATCAGACGGGACACTGGAGACAGATTAGTTACTTCAACGATTCTCCTCCAAAAGTCTGAAGCACTTATAGTTAAAACTTTTGAAGCCCGAAATGTCGAAGTAGATGGAAACTAGCAACAGAGACACGTGGCACACACATGAGGCAGGACACGTTGCACACTCATGAGGAAAGATACGTGGCATTCATCTCAGTTCATTTGGTTGTGTCATTCACCCATTGCCATGCGAGACATGTCACCTCTCTTTCCTATACACCTCAACAACCGTGTCATCATATGTCATTTCTTTGCCACGTCACTTTGGTGATTTTTCCTCCGGAAGATGTTGCATGTTTCACATTCAAAATGCTCGAAGCCTGAACTCCCGAAGTAAGTGCAAACCATTGATATCAAGTCAATGAGGGTCGCCGATCCTTGTAGCTACTGATTATCACCGCATCATCTCCACTCATCCCGTATTCCTATTGGAGGCCTGTCTCCACTCATCCCATCTTCCTATTGGATGCCCGTCTCCACCCATCCCGTCTTCCTATTGGACACTCGCCTCCATGAATTTCTGTTCCCAATCAATCATCACATTGAAAGAAAGGGAAAGAGTCGAGTACAGTCAAATCAGATTGTGCTTAGCTTGTGAAAGCTGAGACAGATATAGAGAGTCAGTCTCCGTCACAGATTGACGCGGGTTGGTTCCAGATGCACCTCAACAAGCTCTGCTCACACAGCCGGTTATCTCCAGTAGCCTCCAACAACTCACAGACATGCCATCGCTTGACAAAAGAGCTTTTCTCTGTCACTCTGAGGCCCATTTTCGGCCATTCTGTTCCTTCAACATGTATCAGTTCTGTCTCAAAGACAGTAGTAGTTTATATTTTGATTAAGTCCAACATTTTCCTAGGTTATATGCAAGAGTGGTCTTCTGTGTGAGATAAGAACCACTCTTGCTGATTAATTTCAGCATCTTAGTACAGTTAATAATTTGATTTACAAAAAATTAGCTTAATTTAGGTCTCAGTCCCCTAAGGATGAGGACTCGTGCAACTTTTCTTTAAATAGTTAGTTTTTGGATATTGTAAAGGTCATGTTTTTTGAGGAAGTAATAGCAATACAAACACTGCCTGGACCCGTTTTACGCGTGGATCAAAGCTCTCTACCTGGTGAACATACTCTTGATGACAGTGTTTCGTTCAACTCTTCATGTGTTTTCATTCTTATCTTGAATACAGTTTTTGATTTGTGCAACGTACATTTCATTTTCCCTTCAACTATTGTATGACTTATTTTTACTGATATGAAACCTATCAAACAACTAATGCTTTGGTAAAAATTTGTTTTCTGCAACTTGTGGGAATTATTATGTTTTGATACATGTTTGATGTCTTGAAATGATATTTTAAGTATTGAACTTCTTGCAGCAGATTACTCATTGAGTAGTTTGTTGTTTCTCTCTATTTTCTATTATTTCACTGTTCTTTCATTAGTGTGCCATCATCCAAGGAGGGACCTCATCCATATCGTCCAGCCAACCCAACCTTTCCTTTTTCTTTATAGAATAACCCTCTGACCAACCATAAAAAGTTAAAGAAACAATCATTTTAAACTGATAGGTGGCCTAACTTTTCCCTTTAGCAGTCAAGTGCAGACCTTAGGACCAACATCTTCTGGCACCATTTTCGGGGAATAGAGTAACATAATATATTTCCTTGGGAAAATGACATTGATCAGCTCTAACCTTTGATGGTGAACAAAGATTGGACATAGATAGACTGACGTCTTTCACCTAGCGACTTCACTGAGTAAATTTCAAGAAGAAATACTGGCGCCCAGAAAGGGATTCAATAGATCCAAATATGAAAACAACAAAGCCAAGAAAGCTGATTCTAACCCTGAGAATAATACAATCGGCCCTGAGCTGGAAAAGAAACTAAGAAAATCCACTATAGCTCAGAGATACACTTCCCCCCTCAAGGGAAAAGATGCACACCAAGAAAATACTTCAAGCCAACCTCTTGAGTTTGCTAGTCCTAAGAATCATAATTCTAACAGGGCACAGACATCAAGCCAACTTTGGCATCCAGTCCTTCATCCACTCTGGTATCTGCCATAAATTTGCAGATTCCTATTGTTCAAGCCATGGCCGTTAATAGGATGGATGCCATAATTGCTGCAAGATATGCACCCTTAGTGCTGCCTATAGTTTTGCATGCACTCCCAACCACATATTACATGAAATACCTACCAAGATATAATGGGGAAGGTGAAATAACTGTTGAAGAGCATCTGGTATCCTTTTACAGTTTTGCAGACAACTTTAACATTGATTATTCAGATGTGTGGATGAGGTTGTTTGTACAAAGTCTGAATGGGGAGGTTAGAAAATGGTTCATGAGCGTTCCTCCAGCCTCCATTGTAGATATTGAGGCATTAGATGAAGCTTTTATAAATCAATGGGGAGATAGGAGAGATTATCTCTATTACATCACTGAATTCAAGGCTCTAAAGAGGAAGAATGGTGAATCTATTTTAGACTTCACCAAGAGATTCAATAAAATGTATGGTACAATCCCAGATGAAATCGAACCACCTGAAGCCTCTGCCAAGATCACTTATGCTAATGCATTTGATGCAGAATTCTCCCTCCTTCTAAGAGAGAGAATATCAACCACACGGTTGTCCATGCAGGAAGCAACCATTGAAGTTGAAACTAATATTTTTCCATCAAACAGATTAAAGACTAGATCTGATAAAGAGAAGAAAAAACATAGAGAGGATGCCCCTACCTCCTCTAACCCAACTACATTTGATCCCAAACTTGAAGAGATGACTAAGACTTTGAAGGATCTGACTTCTGAGATAGCTAAGCTAAAATGGGAATTCAAACAACCAAACAAAACTTTTCAAGGGGTTGGTAATAGAAATAAAAACCAATTCAGAAGGCCTACTGATGCTCCTCAAGTAATGCAGAGAGAAAGAATAAATGTTGATGATCAAAGGGTAGTGCCCCCTTTCCAAAACAATCAAATTGAGGAGATAGATGTAGACAATGATGTTGTGGACGATACTGTTGTGCTTTTCAATGAGACAGATTATTATACCAGTCACTTAACACATCAAGAATATGAGGTAGCACAATTGTCAAATCAATTCGATGATCAGATAGGGGAGTAAGGAGTTATCCAAGGTCAACCCAAGAAGAAATACGATTTGAGAATGAGAAACATAGCTTCCAAGGCCACCACCTCTGATCAAGGCAAACAAGCAGAAGCTCCTCCCAAACCAAATCTGAATAAAGGTATGCCATCTAAAATGCACTCATCCCCACTATCAAATCCTCTTTCCCTTGAAACAAAGGAAGCTAATAAGATACCAACCTCTTTCAACCTAGAACATGAGCTAATCAAAATCAAGATTCCCGTCCCTTTGAAAAAACTGCTAAAACATGAACCTTTCAAGAAATCCATCATGAAAGTTCTGCAACCTACTCCTTCTAGTGTATCTTCTGATGACATTAGTCTACAAGATGAAAACCCAACCATTACTGTGGGTCCACGCATTGAGGATGGCTGTGATGCTTCTCCTCCTTTCTATATATCTCTGAATGTCCATGATAAGATCCTGCACAATAGTCTTATGGACTTAGGAGCCTCTCACAATGTCATGCCCAAAGTTTTTATGGAAGATATAGGGCTTGAGATTACCAAGCCTTACCAAGAAATGTACTCCTTTGATTCTAATAAAGTAAAATGCCTGGGGTTGATAAAGGACATGGTGGTTTCTCTAGCACAGTTACCCATGAAGAGTGTCATGATGGACATTGTGGTGGCTGACATCCCCCCAAAGTTTGGCATGTTATTATCCAGGACTTGGGCTAAGAAGGTTGGAGGATCATTACAAATGGACCTCACATATGCCACCATTCCTGTGTTTGGTGGTGAGCATAAGAGGCTATATAGAGAGGTAAGGTTAGATTACATAGTTAGTGATCATCAGAACCCAAGAAATCACCCCATCTATGCTGTTGAGGATGGGATGGGTTAATTTATTTTTCATTTAAATGACGATGAACCTGAAATATTAGTAAGCCAATGCAGAGATCAACCAATGAATGAATAACAAAATAAGGTGTGGAAGATGTATTTTGATGGATCTTAATCAAAAGAAGGATTTGGTGCAGGTATTCTCCTAATTTCTCCTTCAAAAGAAGTAATAACCCTCTCTTATAAGCTGGAGTTTGAGACAACTAACAATATAGCTGAGTATGAAGCTCTGGTATTGGGATTGAGGGTTGCCAAAGACATGGCCATTGATTGTTTGGCATTTTTTGGTGATTCTAAGTTTGTCATCAATCAAGTGAGGAATATCTATCAAACTAAGCAACAGAGGCTCAAGCAATAGATAAACGAGGTATGGGACCTGATCAATAATTTATTTCTAGCATTTAACCTCTCTTTCATTCCCAGAGAACAGAATTAGAGAGCTGATTCTCTGGCCTTAGCTGCCAGCACGTTCAAGCCTCCTGTTGAGACCCAAAATTGACATCCCCATTACCCTATTATACTCTTCATCTATACCTTTTTGGCCTACCTAAAGCTTGGGTGAATGACAAGAACGATACCATTAGCTAGTGATAAGGCCATAAGGTAAAGTATGGTTAATTCATGCATTTTGTGGTTTATTGAAGTTAAGGAATTAAATATTTCATGTACTAATGCTTCAATTTACCATGTATAATCTTTTGACCTCTAGATATCCAACCTTCCTGTACCAGCTCAGCTGTCCGATACTTGTGCACCAAGACCGCCACTGTCCGAATCCGGTACCAAACACATTTGGTACTAAAATCTCGTCTGTTGCGATCCGGTACCAACGGCTGTGGACTGTCGTGATCCGGTACCACCATTTGTGCACTGTTGTGATCTGGTACCATCTACTTGTCACGATCCGATACCAATATAGAGAACCATATGTACCAAGTTTAGCTCTAGATTGCCCAAGACAATTGGTGGATGTTTATTTGCTTTAGCAAGGCTATGTTAAAATAGTTTGTTGATTGCCTCATCCTCATGCACTTCGTGTCATGAGGATGAAGCTAAGAGATGTAACCTAATAATTAAATTTAAACATTTGACTGATTTGCAAATAATTTCACCTCCTTGTGTTTCACGACTAAGACTATTAAATAGCCGTGGCAAGGATGGTGGAAGTGTAGGAGAGTTATCATATTACCAACATGTGAAACAACGTATGATATTGCAGGAAATATTCTGAGTGAAGACTAATAGAAAAACACCATTTATCTCCATGTCTTGATTGTTTATGATTGAATATGAGTTGAGTTGTTAACAAAAGTTCGATGTTATGTTTTGAGATTTGAGTGAGAGTAATGTGTGGGTTGAAGATAAGCTTACTGTAGACTTCAATAGCTGACCTGTTGAAGCGGCAAGGGCCCACCGCCTAACAAAGGTCAGCATCTTCGTAGATTAGCATTAGCATTTATTTTCAGTAGTGTAAACATTAAATCAGTTGAATCTTTAACTCTGTTAGATGATAGCAATACAACTTAGACCAGGATCTCCATTATATAATTGTTTAGAGATATTTACTTGCTCTGTTTTTGCATATGTTCTATTTTTATGAATTTGGTTTTTAGACATGAATGTTGGCAGCAATGGTCAGACATATTTGAAGGAGAACTAGTGAAGTCCACAACAACACATTGTGAACCACAACATACTCAGTATATTGACTATTGAACTACCCATGCTATGTCTTGATGATTGATGTGTGATTTCCCTTTCAGAAGTGTGGATTGCATAGTTAATTTTCTGGGTGAGATAGCAGAGTTGATCTGTCAAACCAACTCCATCTCATACTTGCATGTGCCATAATGGAGTGGATAGCGTCTCTGTGAAAGACAACCAAAGTGCATTGCAGTATGCTATTTTGATTTGTTTACATCATGCATAATCTAGTTTAATTCTATACTCGTGACATTAGAAATTACCTTTCTTACTGGTGTCTTGTAACTCTGTTGATTACGAATCCTGGATTGATAATTAATGAGTGCATTATACTAAACATATAAGAAGCACAACATTTTGGCGCCGCTGCCGGGGAGTTGCAAACGGTAGGAAGTGATTTTTAGCCTAGATTATTTGTATAATTTTTTTTAAAAGGCTGCTTGAGGGAGGAGGATAAAACGTTTAAGACATGAGTGAAGAGCCACGCGGCCACTAGAGTGGGGTTCTCCGAAGCCAGGTTGCCTTCTTACCTTCTAGATAGAATTAGGATTTCAATTCAGTTAAAGAATCAAATTTCCATTTTATGCATAGATATAAAGATAATAAGGGTAGATTTGTAAGCTCCAAAGATTCAACCCCCCCCCCCCCACTAATCCAACTGACACTGGTGCAGAAAAAATCCCACCAACAGAAAATTCAAGGGGAGCTAGCGAGGCTCCAGAAGGAGAACCTAAAACAGAAGAATCGGTATTGGGACAGGCAGAACGTGAGTCTGCTGAACATTTAGGAGACACAGAAAATCCAGTTTCTGAACCATCCATCAGTAGAAGGACAAAAGAAGAAGGAAATACAACCACAAAGACCAAAACTTTTGGGTTTCCAATCTTGGATATTTCCAGAAACATCAACATGAAGAATATCCCAGTATCATCGTTACCCACTTTCAGAGGTATGTCAACTGAAGATCCAGATTTATTTTTATTTGAGTTTGACATATTATGTAGAAGCTATAACTACTCAGACAATGACCAAAAACTTAAGCTTTTTCCCGCTACAATGAAAGATTCAGCCTTAAGATGGTTCATGAGCTTAGGAGAAAATACAATCCTTTCTTGGGATCAAATGAAAGACACATTTTTACGAAAATACCAAGACTATTGTAAGGATAATGTTAAAAACGACATTTTTAAAATGCAACAAATAGAAGATGAAAGCCCTGAAGACCACTTATAAAGGTTCTTATACAACTATCAAAAGTCAAAACTATTCACCACAGACCCAGCTATAGTAAGAACTGTATTCTTGAAAGGTCTCAGAGATGATTGCATAGAAGTTTTAAACTTGTTGAGTTCAGGAGATGTACACGTAATTTTTTTTCTTCAGAAATTGCAGATTACTATAAGAGATACTCAAGAGGACAAGCTAAAACAGGCAAAGGACCAAGAGATGCTTTTAGCAGAAATACAAAACAAAGCTCAAGGATTGTCACTAGAATTGAGTTAGGAAACTTATTGGAGAACTTTAAAATAGACATCTTGAGCACAATAAGTAACTAGTTAGATACGCTGAAATTGAAAAAGAAATAAGAAGAAGAAGCTTCATTAGCAATATTTTGTCATAGATGCCTAAAGAAGCACAACAACGAGAAATAATGCCCATTAAATGTCATAGAAATCTATGGTTTGCGTACACTAGAACACCCCACATCTGAGTGTCCAACCTTGCTTGAGCTAAAAGCCATGTATAGGAGAGGAGGAGTCTCACAAGAACAACCATACCCTTCTAGAAGACCTTGGAGAGCCCAAAATCCCAATACATTTTATGAATCTAATACACAATATCAACAACAACAGTGGGCTCCTTCCCCAGTGACCTATCCACAATGGACACCTCAGCAAACTCAACCTTGGAAACAAGGTTGGAGGGGACCTATGTATGGAAATCCCTCTTATCCTACATATCCATAGTACATTGCAAACATTTCCCAATTTCTACCTAGATTCAACCCACCACAGATGCAAGCCTTACTCCCACCTCCTATACAACAACAATTTACAACCCCCTTGAATCCTAATCAGCAGCAGTAAGTATCTATAAATGCCAATCAACAACCACAAAACCAAGCTGCCTACAATCCTCCAAGACCAACAACAATCCCTACCCAGGCAATCCCTAACCCCAATAATCGACCCACCCACCCTGTGCAAAATACAAAAGTTCAAACCTTCCCCACCTATGAAATTCAACTATGATGGGGGAAAGTTGTAATCCAATCAGATCCTGCAGTAATAATTCAGGAAGAAAATGATAATCATTCTGAGGAAGAAAACACTCAAACCACCCCTGTAGAAGAAGAGGCATCTCCTCCTATTCCAATCAATTCTCAGTCTTTACTAGTACCCCGACAAATTAATCTCTCACCTTACCCTGAAAGACTATTAGTGAAGAAACTTGACCCACCCTTGCACAGAGATATAGAAGATGGATTATGAAATGTGTGCATAAAAATACCTCTGCTGCAAGCCTTTAAGGATATCCCTATATACGCCAAAATCATAAGGGATCTTTGCATTAATAAACTAGGAAGGAAGAAGAAGGAACCCCCCCTTGTTCAGGTAGTGGGAAAATTATTTGAATTTATTTCTGAAATGCCATACAAATATAATGACCCTGGAAATCCAGTAGTCACTATCGAAATTAATGGCATTTCTCTACCAAACACACTTATTGATTTGGGCGCAGCTATTAATGTAATGTCTTTTGACACTATGTAAAATCTCCAAATCAACCAGTTAAGACCAACCCAAACCAAGATTGAGTTGGAAGATAAGTCAGTCATTAGCCCTGTAGGAAGTCTAGATGATGTCACAGTCACTCTAGATTCTTGGGAATATCCAGTAGACATTTTAGTCATCTATTCTAAATCATCCTCCAAACCAGGACACCCTGTGGTTCTTGGCCGCCCTTGGCTGGCCACAACAGATGCCTTTATCAATTGTTGGTCTGGTGAGATGACTATATCCAATGTCACACATAGCCAAAAACTTGTCCTCTTCCCTCCTTCCCAACCGGCACAGGAAATACCTATTTGGTTAGAAAACCCTTATGGAGAGGAAGATTGCATCAGACCTCTGTTAACACTTGAACAAGTAAGAGGAATACAAAAACAATCAGATGAACAAGTCTTAAGCTTATTTTTGGCTGACACAAATTGCATTGAATACCCAAGGTCTTTTGCAGAATTGTCACATATTTTTAGTTCCGAATTTCAACAAACTTGGCACCCTGATATCACTCAATTATATACTTTATCTCCAACCTCCTCAGATAAGGAAGAAACTACTGAACTTGTTGAGATTAGCCCAGGAAAACCGTTGTACATCAACTCTAGTTTGGAACCAGAACAAAAGACACAAGTGATTCAAATGCTCCAAAGACAATTTGATGCCTTTGCATGGGATTATGTAGACATGAAAGGCATTCACCCTGACACATGCACACATCATATCTACACTAATGACCAAATCAGACCAGTTAGACAGCCTCAACAAATGATGAATCCAACCCTTAAGGATATTGTAAAAGAGGAATTGCAAAAACTCCTTCGAGCCAATCTCATATACCCCATTTCAGATAGTCAATGGGTATCTCCACTTGTCATAGTTCCCAAGAAAAATGGTAAGTGGAGGATATGTGTAGACTTATGGGAGTTAAACAAAGTCACCCATAGGGATTATTTTTCCTTACCATTTATTGATCAGGTGCTGGATACCCTATCCGGAAAGAAGTATTTTTCGTTCTTGGATGGGTTTAGTGGTTACAACCAGATACAAATAGCACCCGAAGACCAGGAGAAGACCACTTTCACCTGCCCTTGGGGCACATATGCTTATAGGGTGCTCCCTTTCGGACTTTGCAATGCCCCAACCACTTTTCAAAGAGCTTTCCTAGCCATTTTCTCTGACTTGATCAATGATTGTGTGGAAGTCTACATGGATGACTTTACAGTCCATGGACAAGACTTCCGGGAAGCATTGACCAGTCTAGAAAAAGTCTTGATTAGGTTTAAGGAAACAAACCTTTCCTTAAGTAATGAAAAATAAAAAATGATGCTCACTAAAGGTATTGTTTTGGGACATCACATTTCCGGTTCTGGAATGAGAGTTGATCCAGAAAAGATTTATATCATCACACAAATCAGAATACCTTCCTCACAAAAGGAAGTTTGTAGCTTTTTAGGACATGTTGGCTACTATAGAAGATTCATTCCGAATTTTATAAGCCTAGCTACCCCTTTATTCAAATTATTATCTAAAGAAGCCAAATTTAAGTGGGATGATGAATGCCAAATATCTTTCGAAATTCTAAAACATAAATTGTCAACTACCCCTGTACTAAGAGGACCAAATTGGTCCCTTCCTTTTCATATCTGTACCAATGCCTCAAACACAGCCCTTGGGGAAGTCCTTGGACAAAGAGAAAACCATATTCCCTATGCTATTTACTTTGTCAGTAAGAATCTGTCTCCAACTGAAGTTAATTATACGGTCATAGGAAAAGAATTGCTAGCTGTAGTCCATGCTATCAATAAATTTAGACACTATATTACAGGATATCAAGCTTTGTACACACTGATCATTCAACCATCAAATTTTTAATGAACAAACCTGTAACAAATCCTAGAGTTACACGATGGCTCTTATTATTACAAGAGTTTAATATCAACATTATTGATAGAACTGGTAAAGATAATCTTGTGGCTGATTTCTTATCTAGAATGATTCATCTAGGAGATAATGCACCAGTAGAAGATAACTTTCCTGATGAAAATTTATTTTCTATTTCTACATTCACTCCGTGGTATGCAGATGTCGCTAATTATCTCGTGACAGGGAAGATGCCTAAGAAATTGTCTCCTAGAGAAAAACAGAAAGTAATTCAACTAAGTGCAAATTACATGTGGTACAATGATTGCCTCTACAAAACATGACCCGATTTGGTGATCAAGAGATGTGTAAGGGAAGATGAAATTCATGATATTTTGCAAGCCTGCCATGATGGTCCTTGTGGAGGACACTTCGTAGACAAGAGGACTGGTTACAAAGTTTTGCAATCTGGTTACCATTGACCCCATATTTTCAGAGATGCTAAAACCTATGTATCCAATTGTGATGAATACCAACAAATGGGTAAGCCTACTGCATGAGACCAAATGCCACTTCAAGCCCAAGTAGTCATTGAACCATTCGAAAAATAGGCATTAGATTTTGTAGGGCCCATTAACCCTGCATCTAAAAAGAAAAAGTATATACTTGTATGCACTGACTATGTGACTAAATGGGTTGAAGCAAAATCTCTACCAGCTGCAAGTGAACAATCAGTGGTAGATTTCCTTTTTAATGATATCTTTACTAGATTTGGTGTATCGCGAGAAATTGTGACTGATCAAGGAACTCAATTTACCTCTCATCTAGTCAAAGCTATTACAGAACAGTACCAAATCAAACACAAGAAATCTACACCCTACCATCCACAGGAAAATGGACAAGTAAAATCTACCAACAAAGTTATTGAGTCCATTCTTACCAAAACAGTACAACTGCACCATAAGGATTGGGCTAACAGATTATTAGAAGCCTTATGGGCTTATAGAATCACCTGGAGGAATACAATAGGACATACACCCTATGAGTTGGTGTATGGGAAGCAGGTGCTTCTTCCCATAGAATTCTAGATCAAAACCTTCAGGAATGCAATACAAGTTGGCATGAACTTGGATGAAGCCCAACAACAAAAAAATCTTGCAGCTTAATGAATTGGATGAAACCAAGCATGAAGCACTTCAAAGAACTACCCTCATTCAAGAACAGAGAACAAAATGGCATGACAAGTATCTCAAAAAGAAAAAATTTCAACAAGGAGATTGGGCCCTATTGTATGGCAACAGATTCAAGAACTTCAAAGGTAAGTTAACCACCCGTTGGATGGGACCTTATGAAATTGACACTGTCTATGATAATGGTTCAATCAGGATAAAGACAATTGATGAACAATAGACACCACTACTTGTGAATGGTCACCGGTTGCGAGTTTACAACAAACCTCTGTCAAAAGAAGAATTCCTGACTCGTATACTACATAATTCAGATATGCAGATGATCAATAAGGAAGGAGACCCTCCTATTGATCCACATTGATTGATTGGTTTATTTGGAATTTTTGTACATAGGTGTGGATCAAATTTTGTTAATAAGCTGAAGGTAACAAGAGATTCTTACCCCCTTTTGTTTTACTTTCGCAATTTCTTTTCTTCTTTTTTTGTAAGTAAATTTCTATAATTTATTTGATCCTTCACGAACTTTCTAAACATCAGTTTGTAGGCATCAACAATATTCTGTTCAGCTTCAGTACCAGCAATCCTGTTCTGCTCCGGTACCAGTAGTCCGATACCAGCAGTTCGGTACCAGTCTGGTACCAGAAGTCTGTCCTTCTCCAGTACTATCAAGACACATTACCTAATTGACAAAGCATACTACGCATAGTTCAAAATATTATGTTAATTAATATGAAGTACGAAGCCATGCAAACAACCACTTAAGCTGGAACCAAGAAGATGAATGCAATATCAAATGACAGCCCTTGTGAAGCAATAATTTATTTTGGTTCTGTTGACAACTAAAGGGAAGTATTTTAATTTCTTTTGGTTCTGTTGCTAAGAAGTATTTTAATTTCTTTTGGTTCTGTTGCTAAGAAGTATTTTAAATTTCTTTTGGTTCTGTTGCTTAAAAACAAAATAAAAGAGGGACACAGTCCTTACCTATGATTTCTCAAAGAACCATAATCCGCTTCAAAGACTAGAAGTCGCCTTTACCCAGTATTTCAACATGATTTAAAGGAAAAAATATATTAGCCTATAAGAAACTATCTCACCCTAACCAAACTTCAATAGTATTCATTGGATTATCTTATTAAAAAGTAACATATGAGTATATGAACACTCTCTACCATGGGCACAATACCAAAATTTTTATGGAAGAGGATGTACCAGTACCCTAAGGAAACTTTAGGTTATTCTCTTATGGAAAAATTCAGACAAAATTATACATCTGGATCACTGTAAAGAAAATAATGTGTATAAAAGTTGATTTTTCCTTCAGACAAATCTTTAAAAGACATCCAAAAGAAGAGTATATCCAACCCAATATCATCCCAGCCTGTTAAAAGGTTTTCAGACGAGCCTCCCCTGTCACCGTGCAAAGCACTCTTTAATAAAAACCAAAATAGGTGACTATGGAAAAGAAGCCTCTGATGGAAAAAGGGTTTAAGAGACTAACTTGCCGAGATACTGAACAGGTCTGCTCGTAGCAGTTACCGATCTATGGTATGACTAGGCAAACCGATCAGGGTATTGAACAGGCCTGTTGGCAATGGGGCATTATGCCTGGGGAAGGCACCTCTCACTAATTATCACAACTACCCCACCGGAGTACTAAATAGGCTTGCTGGCAGTGGGTTCTGGTTGAGAAATGTCTCATTCATACTTGTCTGATTGAAAAATTCACTTTTGTCATCCAAAACAAAAAAAAACAAAGGTCACTATTGGCTTTCATGAGATACAAACTCCATATTAATCAACAACATAATTACTTCAAGCAAATGTCCATTTGAGAATCACCCTAAGTCAACTTACCGGTCTGACATCTAAAGCCTACATTACCTAAGAAGGAAAATTCTTAAGAGTGGAGCCCTAACTAGGGAGTCTAATCTACTTATACTGTGAAATTTATCTATAAACATCCAATGATAGTAAATCTTTGAAGCAAGTTAGGTGGGATTTTTTCTTCTGGCAAACATATAAATATTCCCTGTTTCACTGCTGAATGCTACCATTGTCAATAATCCATCAAAAGAAGGGAAATTTCACTTTTTAGGTATTAGATCATATGCTAGGTGATAAATGTACTTTTGGAATTTGATTGGTTTCTTATGCTCTTATCATCTTTTCTCCATTATGATATAAAATGCTGAATATTCTTGCATACATATATACAACATCTTCGGCATGGGGGAAGGTCAAAGAACCCCTTCAGAACTCTTTTTCAGACTCACATGATCACCCTGTAGAACCAAATACAAAAGAAGATAAGCATAGAATAAAATAAGTACATGATATTCCTGTACCAATTTTTCAAGAAACTTCTGTCTAAAAGGATGAATTCTGACAATTTACAAGCAGTCGCACATGCTATGGGTATTAATCATACAAAGTTAAAAGAAAAGGTAACATGGTATTTATTTTCCTATGCTCATAAAACTACAATAAGTATGAAAATATATACTAGATCTTATGACCTTAGTATTAAACCCATGCGCCTATCCATCATACCCATATGCCTAAACTTAATCAATCCTCTCATAGCTCTTGAACATGGTTAAGGGCAAAATCATATCAAAATATGAAGCATGTATAGAAATGATAAGCCACGAATATATTTCATCCTTAAGAAATTCACGAACCTATCTTATGTCATGAACCATGATCCAACATCAAATTCACCACCCAAAAGTCCAATTACCTATCTCAAAATGATACTTTGATACCCAATGTCTTGTCCTCATCATTACAGTAACGGGTAGAAATGAAATGGCTTATCTGGTCATAATTTTTCCTTACGACATACTTACTTAAACTTACCATTCGCAACACCATCACCATATTCCCCTTGTCATGAGCTTTCTCCAGTCCTGAGCCTACTCCTTTCCGGTACCAAACCCTTACCCTCATCAATTGACCAAACCCTTGTGCTACAACCCAATCCTTTTATCACAACTTATAACGATGGTTGTTAGTAGACACGAACCAGTCTTCCAAATTTATAGGGAAACCAAGGAGTTCCAATTATGTCAAGAAAAATATGCTAGATCGGGATGGATGTCTGGAAAAATTCACAGGCTGACACGAGAAGATATCTCATGAATTTATTCAGATTTACGATGGAGAGATTGCACATATAGGCAATCTACAAATGACAATTAATGAAGCAACCTTAAGGGAGGTCACGAGACTACCTAACAGAGGAGTTAAATACTTCAAAGGTGTAGGAATCAACAAAGAAATGTGCCAACGATTCTTGAAAGAATATCATCAACACCCTGACTAGAAAAAGGGGATCCCTAGGAACTACATCAAGGAAGGGTATCATCCAATGATTACTAGTCTTCAACGATTCATCACTTGTGAGGGCAGGTATGTTGTGACCTTTATAGATCATCTTAGGCTTCTATTACATTTTGAAGGAGGCCTTGAAATCGATTTCCCATATTTTTTATGGATGAGTTTGAACAAAATGGTAAGAGGTGTTAAATCCATCTCCAAAATAGAGAAGACTAGCATTTACCATCAAGGTCTCATTAAAATGCTAGTTTTACATGAACTTAGGAAACAAAGGATTAGTTGAAAAACCCTTATCACACAACACATTCCCACAGAAAACAAACCTGTGGAGGAAACCCAACATGCTCCAAAGAAAACTAAGGAACCTCAAAAGAAAAAGGGCAAGAAGGATAAGACTACACCATCATCTAGGGCAGTGAGCCAACATGAAAAAGTAGGGTCCTCTTCCACAGTCAATAAAACTTTTAAAAGCTTCGAATCAAAAGGTAAAAACAAATTAGTCGAGGAGACTTCAACGGTGGTAGTTGAGAAAGAGGGCCATCAAACAAAAATGATGAAGAAAGGGAAGCATAGCTCAGAAACTAAAAGTAAATAGTCTATAAAGAAGAAAAGGAAGCCGGTGAGCACCCTTGATCCGGTACCTCCTTGTAAAAGAACCACGAGGAGCATGGAAAAGAAGGGAAAAGCAATAGTCAATCCTCATACACAGGAAGATCCAATCGATCTTACCTCCCCTTCTGAGGATTTATTAGTCCAAGATGACATCCCTAGTTTGATCGAGGAGCAAGCCACTATTACTTTATGTGGGATGAGGGAGGAAGTCGAGGAAAGGGAGTGCATCCAGCCAGTAATGATGGAGTCAACAAAGACCTTGACAAAAGAACAAATGAAGAAAAATATTGGGGAATTGCAAAAACAAAATCAGGAACTCAAACAAGAAGTGAAGGAATACCAACTCTTGGACAGGTATATCAAAAAGGAAAATGAGCAATTGAAAGCAACCAGCCAACAACTTCAAGACGACCATGAAGAGACTTCTAACAAGCTTAAGAAGGTATTATGACTCCTACAATACGTTAGGGTCATCAAAAGGGAGTTGAAGGAAGAGGCTTCAACCATCAACATCATTGATCCACCAAAGTAAAGAACACAGTCTCAAGTTTTGAAAAATTTTGGGTTTGTTTTCAGTTGCATGAGGACATGTAATGATTTTGGCATGGGGGAATGTTGAGACCCGAAATTGACATCCATGGCCTTAGCTGCCAGCACGTTCAAGCCTCCTGTTGAGACCCGAAATTGACATCCCCATTACCCTATTATACTCTTCATCTATACCTTTTTGGCCTACCTAAAGCTTGGGTGAATGACAAGAACACTACCATTAGCTAGTGATAAGGTCATAAGGTAAAGTATGATTAATTCCTGCATTTTGTGGTTTATTGAAGTTAAGGAATTAAATATTTCATGTACTAATGCTTCAATTTACCATGTATAATGTTTTGACCTCTATATATCCAACCTTCTTGTACCAACTCAACTGTCCAGTACTTGTGCACCAAGACTGCCACTGTCCGAATCCGGTACCAAATACATCCGGTACTAAAATCTCGTCTGTTGTGATCTGGTACCAACGACTGTGGACTGTCGTGATCCGGTACCACCATTTGCGTACTGTTGTGATCCGGTACCATCTACCTGTCATGATCTGGTACCAATATAGAGAACCAAATGTACCAAGTTTAGCTCTAGATTGCCCAAGACAATTGGTGGATGTTTATTTGCTTTAGCAAGGCTATGTTAGAATAGTTTGTTGATTGCCTCATCCTCATGCACTTCATTTCATGAGGATGAAGCTAAAAGATGTAAATGAATAATTAAATTTAAACATTTGACTAATTTTCAAATCATTTCACCTCCTTGTGTTTCATGACTAAGACTATTAAATAGCCGTGGCAAGGATGGTGGAAGTGTAGGAGAGTTAGAATATTACCAACATGTGAAACAACGTATGATATTGCGACATATTGTGAGTGAAGACTAATAGAAAAACTCCATTTATCTCCATGTCTTGATTGTCTATGATTGAGTATGAGTTGAGTTGTTAACAAAAGTTCGATGTTATGTTTTGAGATTTGAGTGAGAGTAATGTGTGGGTTGAAGACAAGCTTACTGTAGACTTCAATAGCTGACCTGTTGAAGTGGCAAGGGCTCACCACCCAACAAAGGTCAGCGTCTTCATAGATTAGCATTAGCATTTATTTTTAGTAGTGTAAACATTAAATCATTTGAAGCTTTAACTATGTTAGATGATAGCAGTACAACTTAGACTAGGATCTCCATTATATAATTGTTTAGAGATCTTTACTTGCTTTGTTTTTGCATATGCTCTATTTTTATGAATTTGGTTTTTAGACATGAATGTTGGCAGCAGTGGTCATACATATTTGAAGGAGAACTAATGAAGTCCACAACAACACATTGTGAACCACATCATACTCAATATATTGACTATTGAACTACCCATGCTATGTCTTGATGATTGATGTGTGATTTCCCTTTCAGAAGTGTGGATTGCATAGTTAGTTTTCTGGGTCAGATAGCATAGTTGATTTGTCAAACCAACTCCATATTATAATTGCATGTTCCATAATGGAGTGGATAGCCTCTCTTTGAAAGACAACCAAAGTGCATTGCAGTTTGCTATTTTGATTTGTTTCCAACATGCATAATCTAGTTTAATTCTATACTCGTGACATTAAAAAATACCTTTCTTACCGGTGTCTTGTAATTCTGTTGATTACGAATCCTAGATTGATAATTAATGAGTGCATTATACTAAACATATAAGCAGCACAACACCTCCCATTAGATCGAGTATTAAATATCAGGTGGAAATCAAACATAGAACAACCATACCAGACGACATAAAGCACTGGCAAGTCTTCATTGATGATTTAGAGTTGTAGACATTTCTCCACACCATTGATGAATTATCCAATATCTCAATTGATCAAGAAAGTCAAGAAGATGAAAATGAGAAATTAGAAGATCAACAATCTTCTCATCTGCTGAAGACAATGGCTAGTCATGATATTGTGGAGCTGAAAACCAATCATATTCCTAAAGGACTAGTGCCTTTGGAAATATTGTTCGACATTAATGGTGTTTACAAAGCAACTGCTATGAAGGATCAAGAAGAAGAGGTGATAGAGTGCAATATTGGGGCCACTGAAAATCCCAAGATCATCAAGTTGTCCAAAGAATTAGCTACAGAACAAAAAGGCAGGTATGTCAGTCTCATTAAAAAGTTTGCCGATACTTTTTCATGGTCCTATCAAGATTTGAAGACATTTGATACTGACATCATGCAACACAATATGCCTCTAAAAACTGGCTCCAAGCCATTTAGATAGAATATTAGACAATTTAATCCCATGTTAATGTCCATAATTGAGAAAGAGCTAAAAAGAATGTTGGATGCCAAGATTATTGTACCATTGAGGTATTGAAACTGGGTGGCCAACTTAGTACCTGTAAGGAAGAAGAGTGGGGAGATACGCTTGTGTGTTGATTTCAGAAATCTAAACAAGTGTTCTTTGAAGAAAAATTACCCCCTCCCCAATATGGACCATATTTTACATAGGGTGGTAGGTGCACACAAAATTTCCTTGTTGGATGGATACTCTGGTTATAACCAGATAGCAGTTTGTGAGGAAGATAAAGAAAAGACAACATTCACCACTGCATGGGGAAAAATCATGTATGACAAGATGCCCTTTGGGCTCATGAATGCAGGGGCCACTTTTCAGAGGGCCATGGACATATCTTTTGTGGGGGAGAAGGACAAATTCATGGTAATATACCTAGATGACATTACCATTTTCTCCAAGTTTGATGAGGAGCATTTGCAACATTTGGAGCAGGTTTTCAAGAAATGCAGGAGGTATGGGATATCTCTCAATCCTAAGAAATCTCACTTTTCCATGCCTGAAGGGAAGCTCCCGGGCCACATCATATCAGCGAGAGGCATAAAAATTGATCCAAAGAGGGTGTGTACCATTCAAAAAATTGAGATTCCTATAAATAAAAAGGATGTCCAGTCTTTTATTGGTAAGATAAACTTCCTTAGACACTTTGTGCCGAATTTTGTTGAAATTATGAAGCCTATTACTAACATGTTGAAGAAATATGTTGTGATAAAATGGTCCTTTGAGGAGAAATCATCTTTCCAAACAATCAAGCAAGATTTAGTTGAAGCACCTATATTGGCCATCCCTGACTATGCCAAAGATTTCTTCATCTTTTCCTTTGCCTCAGAGGAAACGATTGCTGTTGTACTGTTGTAGAAAAATGAAGAAGGGCATGAGTAGCCAATAACTTTTTTCAGCAAATCCCTCCGAGATGCTAAGCTCAAGTTTGATATATTAGAGAAGAAGGCTTATGCATTGGTCAAAGCACTCACTCCATTTAGGGTTTACGTGCTATAGTCTAGCATAACGACCTTTGTTCCTAGCAGCAGTGTCAAAGAGATTCTGGTCTAGCCAGGAAAAGAGGAAAGTGGATTGCCAAGCTATTGGAGTATGATTTTCACATAAATCCCACCAAGTTGATTAAGGGGCAAGGACTGGCCAAATTTCTATCAGAATCAAACTGCAAGGTGCTAGAGTTGCATCAAATCTTCATCCAATCAGATTCATCGATCATACAGCCTGGACAAGACAATTTACAGGTATTTGAAAAATATTCCTCTTCACCTTGGTATAAAAACATCATCTATTTTCTACAACATTTTGAATGTCCACTAGATGTGAAGAAGAAAAAGGACAGGTCTCTCAAGTTGAAAGCCATCAAATTTTGCATTTCAAACCAGAACTTGTATTGGAGAGATTCTGTTGGCATCCTGTTGGTATCCTGTTAAGATGCCTTGATGAAAATGAAGCTAAATAAGTCACGACAGAAATGCAGAGAGGAGTGTGTGGAGGGCACCAACATTGGAAGGCCACAACGCTCAAGATCCTGAGGGTAGGATACTACTGGTCCACCCTTTTCTCTGATGTGTTTGCCTTTGTTAGATCCTGCAACGAATGTCATATTTTTGTAGGAAAACAAAAGTTATTGTCACTTCCCCTGAAACCTATCAAAGCCAATAGTCCGTTTCAGCAATGGGGGTTAGATTTCATAGGAGAAATAAATACACCCTCTAGTGGACAACACAAGTGGATCCTCACTGCCACTGACTACCTCACCAAGTGGATTGAGGCTATGCCCACTAGGAATGCCACTGATAAGGTAATCATAAATTTCCTGGAAACTAATACTTTTTCCAGATTTGGTTTCCCTAGCAAGCTCACGACAGACAATGCCCAAGCTTTCAAGTCCAATGCCATGATTGACTTCTATGGTAGTCATAACATTTCCTTGACACATTCCACACCCTATTACCCTCAAGGAAATGGCCTAGAAGAATCATCAAACAAGACTCTCATCAGGATCATTAAAAATTTGTTGACTGAAAGCAAGAAATACTGGGAGTCTAAACTCAAATATGCCTTATGGGATGACATGATCAACACTAAGAAGTCTATGGGAACTTCACCATTCCATCTTGTTTATGGAATAGATGTTTCTTTTCCTACTCAGCTCGGTATACCAGTCCTGAAGTTATTGCAGGAGGATATTGAGGATCCAAATGACATCCAACAGAGAATCTTCCAGATTATAGAAGTTCAACAAATAAGAAAAGCACTCGATCAGAGAACTGAGGCATACCAGAGCAAGATCAAGACAACCTTTGATAAGAAAACCAAGAAGGAGATCTTTCAGGAAGGTGAACTGGTTTTGAGGTGGGATGCCAGAAGGTATGAAAAGCCCAAGCATGGTAAATTCGATAACCTCTGGTTTGGCCCTTTTAAGGTGGTTGAAGTCTCGAACAACAACATATTCATTCTGCACAATCTAGATGATACAAATATATTTGGAGGCCCCGTAAATGGGCGCTTCTTGTAACACTACTTTGTTTGAGGAAGGGGGAAGGTCCCTCTTGTACCATAGACACTTTCCTTTATTGTTTCTTTTGTTTAGTTAATTTTATGTGAACAAAGACTCCATAGACCAACAAGGCACTGGGGTGTAGTTTCAGTTTTTAATTCAATAAAATGCATGGCTGAGGGACAATAACATATATGTAGGGCTGACAGACAGAAATGAGGGTAAGAGATGAAAGGTAAGAGAAATTATCTAATCTCAAGGCACTGACCTATAGTTCTTAGCACCTCACAGGGACGAGCTACCCCCACTTGGAGCCAATGTTATAACCTAGGTCTGCATCCCTTGCTTCTCCTCTTGTTTGACCTTGCCTTCGTCATTTTTCCTTTTTCTGGTTGGTTCAGTATTTTTCCCATTACTAAGTATCTTTGTCCTTATTCGTTTTCAAGTCGTTGCACATGTCTGTCTCTACTTCTCGAAGGATAAATATGTGTTGGATTGGGTTCAAATTAATTTTTATCATATTTTCCCATTGATTAATCTCACCACAGGTCCACCAAGTCTTTTTGCATACACAGGAAACACCCATGGATAAACGCAGCCGCTCAGAACGGTCATATTTGGGCCAGGGGTGCTGAAATAAATAAGGGAAAATTTTAATGGTGGAGATCTGTCAAGTGGATCAGATCGAGGGCTGTCATCAATTTAGGAGTGTAGAATCGCGTGGAGTTTAACATCAAGAGTCATCAGAAGTCCTGAAACCCAGAAGTATTTAACATGGCTTAAGCTCAGGTTAATTAGTGATAAGCACTGGCTAATCACTTTGGAGATTTTTCTTTGGGATATTTTCATTCTCTACATCCATGAACTGTCAAAGAGCCGACACCCAAAACACGAAGTCGCGAAGTGCCTTTTGGACATGCCAGCTGTCAGCCCTGAAGTAAATCTGGATCGCTCATCAATCAATACACGTGGCACTCATTAGTCATGACACATGACACTCATTCCAGGTTATTGGGTTATGACATTTTCCCATTTCCACATGACATGTGTCACCCTTCTTCCCATGACATAAAAAACCGTGACATCATGTGACATTAGGTCACCATGTCATTTCGTCGCCATGTCACTCAGATATTTTCCTCTGGGAGATTTTCATGTTCCACCTTCCAACTGCTGAAACCCTGACTTCCGAAGTGAATCTGGGTCATTGATCCCAAGTCAACGAGAACCGTCAATCCATGCAGTTGGTTATCTCTAGTGGCCTCCAACAACTCCCACAATCACGTGCTTGAATGACATCTGTCTTCACCGCGTCACCTCCAAGTCACTTCGGTGATTTTCCTTCGGGAGATCTTCATGCTTCACATTTGAAACTCCTGACACCCTGACTTCCAAAGTGAATCTGGGTCATTCATCAGTCATGACATGGGGTGACAGATCATATACTTCAGTGATTTTCACTTCGGGAGTTTTCCAAGCACAAACATTCGAAAGTCCCGAAGAGATGAGGACTCGAAGTCCCGAAGTAAATCTAGACCATTCATTATATGGGACACGTGGAGACAAATTAGTTACTTCGGCGATTCTCCTCCGAGAAGTCCGAAGAACTAATAGTTGAAACTTATGAAGCACGAAGTGTCGAAGTACGTGGCAACCAACAACGGAGACATGTGGCACACTCATGAGGCAGGACACGTGGCATTCATCTCAGGTCATTTGGTTGTGTCATTTTCCCATTCCCATGTGACACTGTTGAGCCTCTAAATTGACATCCCCATTACCATACTATACTCCTCATTTATACCTTTTTGGCCTACCTAAGCTTAGATAAATGACAAAGAACACTATCTCCAGTCACTTATAAGGTCATGAGGTAAAGTGTATTTGAATTCATGCATTTTGTGGTTTATTAATCTAGGAGATTAAATATTTCATGCACTAATGTTTAAATTTCCATATGTAGCCTTTGACCTTTGGATGAGTTCGACACTTCTCTGTCATCCAAGCCATTCGGTACTTATGCTCTAGATCACCCACTGTCTGAATATGGTACCAAGAGCACCTTCTGTTCAGATCCAGTACCCACATATCTCTCACTGTTGCGATCCGGTACCAACTTCCTCAACCTGTTTTAGTCCGGTACCAACCAATTGCGTGCTGTTCGGATCTGGTACTATCTACCGTGTCTCACCTGTCATGATCCGGTACCAACATAGGAAACATAGTATGCCAAGTTTAGCTTCAGATCGTGCCTAAGATAATTTTTGAATGTTTATTAGATCATCAAAGTTTCTAGAAAGACTATGTTAAGTTAATTTGATTATTGCTTCATCCTCATACACTTCGTGTCATGAGGATGAAGCTTAAAATATGTACCCGAATATATAAATTTGACAATTGTTGATCTGCTAAAGATTTCACCTCCTTGTGTTTCACGACTGAGACTGTTTAAATAGTCATGGCAAAGAGGAGGATAAAATGTCTAATACGTAAGTGAAGAGCCACGAGACCACTATAGTGGGGTTCTACGAAGCCAGGTTTCCTTCTTACCTTCTATACAAAATTAGGATTTTTGAGTTAAGTATCAAAGTTTTATTTTATGCATAGATATAGAAATAATAAGGGTATATTCGTAAGCTCTAGAGACTTGGAAACAAACCCCCACACTAATTCAACTGACATTGGTGCAGGAAAGACTCCACCAGGAGGAAGTTCAAGGGAAGCAAGTGAGGCTCCAGAAGAAGGACCTAGAACTCAAGAATCAGTATTGGGGTAGATATAACGTGAATCTTCTGAAGGAAATGAACATTTAGAAGACACACAAAATCCAGTCCCTGAACCATCTATCAATGGAGGAAGGATACCTAGTGAAATTGTAGAAGAAGAAGGGAATGAAAATGCAACCACTGAGACTGAGACCTTCGGGTTTCCAATCTTGGATATTTCCAGAAACATCAACATGAAGAACATCCCACTATCATCATTACCCACTTTCAGAGGTATGTCAACTGAAGATCCATATTTATTTTTATTCGAGTTTGACATATTATGTAGAAGCTATAACTATTCAGACGATGCCCAAAAACTTAATCTCTTTCCAGCCACATTAAAGGACTCAGCCTTAAGGTGGTTCATGAGCTTAGGAGAAAATACAATTCTCTCTTGGGAACAAATGAAAGACACATTTTTGCAGAAATATCAAGACTATTGTAAGGATAATGCTAAAAATGACATTTTTAAAATGCAGCAAACCAAAGATGAAAGCCCTGAAGACTACTTAGAAAGGTTCTTATACAACTACCATAAATCAAAATTATTCACCACAGACCCAACTGTAGTAAGAACAATATTTTTGAAAGGTCTTAGAGATGACTGCATAGAAGTGTTAAATATGTTAAGTTCAGGAGATGTGCAACAAAAACCTTTGCAGAAATTGCAGATTACTGTAGGAGATACTCAAGAGGACAAGCAAAAATAGGTAAAGAACCAAGAGATCCTTTTAATAGAAATTTAAGACAAAAATTAGGGACTGCCACTAGAATTGAGTTAGGAAACTTACTAGAAAACTTTAAAACAAACATCTTGAGCACAATCAGTAATTAGTTAGATACCCTAAAACTGAAAAAGAAGCAAGAAGAAGATGTTGTTTTTGCAATATTTTATCCTAAATGTAGAAATAATCACCCTGAGAAAGAATGCCCATTAAATTTCATAGAGGTCTATGGCCTGAGTACATTAGAGAACCCCACATCTAAATGTCCAACTTTGGTTGAGCTGCAAGCCATTTATAGGGGAGGAGGAGTCTCACAAGAACAACCATATCCTTCTAGGAGGCCTTGGAGAGCACAAAACCCCAATGCATTTTATGACCCTAATACACAATATCAACAACAACAATGGGGTCCTTCTCCAATTCCCTTTCCCCAATGGACACCTCATTAAGCTCAAACTAAACCTTGGCAACAAGGTTGGAGGGGACCTGTGTATGGGAGTCCCTCTTACCCAACATATCCACAATATCCTGCAAACATTTCCCAATTACTACTTAGATTTAACCCACCTCAGATACAAGATTTAGCTCCACCTCCTGTACAACAACAATTCATAATACCCTTGAACCCTAATCAACAACAACAAGCACATATAAATGCCAATCAACAACCACAAATCCAAGCTTCCCACAACCCTCCTATACCAATAACAATTCCTGCCCAACGAATTCCTAACCCCAATAATCGACCCACCCACCCTGTATAGAATACAAAAGTCCAAACCTTTCCCACCTATGAAATTCAACTAAGATCCGAGAAAGTTGTAAATCAATCAAATTCTGGAGTAATAATTCAAGAAGAAAATGATAATCATTCTGAACAAGAAAATACTCAAACCACCCCTATAGAAGGAGAGACTCCCCCTCATATTCCAACCACGTCTCATTCCGTAGGAGTACCTCAACAAGTTAATCTTCCACCCTACCCTCAAATACTACTGGAGAAGAAACCTGAGCCACCCTTGCACAAAGATATAGAGGATGTGTTACGAAATGTATGTATAAAAATACCTCTGGTGCAAGCCATTAAGGATATCCCTATATATGCAAAAATCATAAGGGATCTTTGCCTTAAGAAACCAGGAAGGAAGAAAAAGGAACCTCCCCTTGTTCAGGTGGTAGGAAAATTATCTGAATTTATTTCTGAAATGCCATATAAATATAATGACCCTGGGAACCCAATAGTCACTGTTGAAATTAATGGTATTTTCTTACCAAACACACTCATCGATCTGGGTGAAACAATTAATGTAATGCCTTTTGACACTATGCAAAAAATCCAAATCAACCAGTTAAGACCAGCCCAAATCATGATAGAGTTGGCAGATAAGTCAGTCATTAGCCCTGCAGGAAGTTTAGATGATGTCACAGTCACACTAGCTTCTTGGAAGTATCCAATAGACTTTTTAGTCATCCATTCTAAATCATCCTCCAAACCAGGACACCCTGTGGTTCTTGGTCGCCCTTGGCTGGCCACAACATATGTATTTATCAGTTGTCAGTCTAGTGAGATGACTATTTCCAATGGCACACATAGACAAAAGCTTGTCCTCTTCCCTCCTGCCCACCCGACACAAGAAATACCTGTTGGATAGAAAACCCTTATGGAGAGGAAGATTGCATTAGACCTCTGTTAACACTTGAAAAAGTAAAAGGAATGAGAGAACAATCAGATGAATAATTCTTAAGTTTATTTTTGGCTAATACGAACTCCATTGAATATCCTAGGTCTTTTGCAGAATTGTCACATATTTTCAGTTCTGAATTTCAACAAACTTGGCATCCTGATATCACCCAATTATATACTTTATCACCAGCTTCTTCAAAGAAGGAATAAAGTACTGAACTTGTTGAGATTAGTCCAATAAAATATTTATATATCAACTCTAGTTTGGAACCATAACAAAAAATGCAAGTAATTGAAATGCTCCAAAGACAACTTGATGCCTTTGCATGGGATTATGCAGACATGAAAAAACCTGTATCATGGAAAAAACTCTTGCAAAAATCTATTTCTTCTGGCAATGATCATTTGTTAGCTCATGAACCCCTTCCCCACACCTAAGTATTGTGACACCTCACAATCAAAAGTATAGGAAACCAGGCAGTATCGCCCAATAGCTGAAGATTTATAGTATGTCAAGTGTAAAGATAAATTTCATAGATTGGTCTGACGAGACAGTTAGAAGATGGACCCACCTATAGGACAAGATATTCTATATATAGATAATAAGAGATAGGCAAGAGAGTTTCAATATAGTCTTAGAGTTACTTCCCAATGGAAAATTTATGGAGTTCATTAACCTTATCTTAACCACAGATACTTCATGTCAGCTTTGTCTACAAGTAATTCCGTACATCAGGACAAGTTTAAATTTATTATTTATTTTTCAGATTACCATCCTCGCTAAGTAGAATGCCCCACTGCCAACGAGCATGTTCAGTACTCCGGTGGGTTTACCTAGTCATACCATAGGCCGGTACCCGTTGCCAACAGACCTGTTCAGTATCCCGTCGGGTTAGCCTCTTACACCCTCAGAGACTGGCCCTCCATCTTTTGAGATTTTAATATAAGATTGCTTATGCAAGAAGATGGGGGAACAACTCTGAAAACAATTTTTTCTCTTTTTTTTTTTCAATTGGGATGGTATTTATGTTAGAGGATGACTTTCCGTTTATATTACTTAGATTGTCCCGATGTAAGGGGTACTGAAGCAGATGTGGCCTATCTAAAGATATGATATAATCAAGCTATTTAGTGTGTAGTGGATGGTACCATTGAGAAAGAATAGAAAGGTATCTCTAGGCTCAACTCACTTTCTTCTTTTGTAGTTATTGTGATGTTTCCATGACTATTCGCTAATTAGAACTCCTTGTTACTCTTTGATAAAGACACTTGACTCACTTACTCAGGTTTCTTAGAAAAACTGTACGAGAGTCCTCTAGGCTTGATAGTTATGGTATCACTTCCTTATACAGTGGTGAAGAGTTTCAATAGCAAATTCTTTAGAATGCCTTAAAAAAATGAGAATGTTTGCAAAAATATGGCTAATTACAACAAGTCAATATTCATTTGATGCTTTAGCAGACACAAAATTCAAGTGTAACAATGTTTTGAAGAAAGATCCTTGAATTGTGTACTCCTGGTGAAACAAATATTTACAGGAATCTCTAGAATTGCCTTTTAACAAAATTCAAAAACTATTTGCATATATACAGTAGGAAATTTAGAAAACTTTTCAAGAACAAGGGGGGGCTTCCCCATATACTAAGGCCAATGCCTTGTCATTTGACATGACCTGTAGAAAATCCTCTTTGGAAATGGGCTTATGATAAAATTTTAGTCCGTGTCTATTTACCACAAAGGATACTTGTCCATCGTCAATTGTTTTAATTTTTACAGCTCCATTGTCATATATAGTGTCTACCTCGTAAGGGCCCAACCACTAGGTTGTGAGTTTTCCTTTGAAGGTTTTGAATCGGGAATCGAACAAAAGAGCCCAATCACCAGGTTGGAAGTGCTTCTTCTTAATAAACTTGTCATGCCACTTGCTCCTCTGGTTTTGGACTAATATTGTCCGTTGGATGGCATCTTGCCTAATTTCATCCAACTCATTCAATTGTAGGGCTTGTTGCTTCCGAGCCTCATCTAAGTTAAATCCCAATTCTGTGGCAATACGGAAGGTCCTTAATTGGTATTCTATAGGTAGAAGTACTTGTTTCCTGTAGACTAGCTCATAAGGGGTATGCCCAATGGTATTTCTCCAGGTGGTCCGATATGCCCACAAAGACTCTAGGAGCCTAGCAACACAATCCCGATGATGTAATTGAACAATATTGGTCAAGATGGATTCCAAAACTTTGTTTGTGGATTCTACTTGACCATTGGCTTGCGGGTGGTATGGAGAAGATTTACGGTGTTTAATCTCATATTTCTCTGTTACCTCTTTCATCAGCTTGGAAGTGAATTGAGTGCCTTGGTCGGTAACAATTTCACAAGGGACACCGAAGAAGGTAAAGATGTCTTCATAGATGAATTCAACAACAAACTTCTTTGTAGCCATGAATAGGGATTTTTCCTCTACCCATTTGGTGACATAGTCTGTACAAACCAAAATATAGTTCTTCCTACGGGACATGGGTGAAATTGGTCCTACAAAGTCGAGGGCCCATTTTTCGAAGGGTTCTGTCATAAATTGGGCATGCAAAGGCATTTTTTCAGTTGACATAGGTATTCCTATCCTTTGTCCACTATCACAACTTCTCACATACTTAGCAACATCTTTGAAAATGTTAGGCCAATAGTAACCCGAATGTAATGCCTTATATGTTGTACGTTTGTCAGAAAAATGGCCACCACATGGTCCATCATGACAACTTCATAGTATTTCAGGTAGCTCCTCCTCTCTGACACATCTACGAATAATCAAATCAGGACCTGTGTGAAAAAGATCAGGACCAACCCAAGAGTAATTAGCACTCTGTAATAATTTTCCTCTTTTCATGAGGTGACAAATGAGATGGTAACTTCCTAGTGGCTAGATAGTTTTCCATATCTACAAACCATGGGATATTGACATAAAGGGAAAAGAGGTTCTCATCTGGGAAACTATCACTCTACATGGATATCATTATCCTCATTTTTTATTCGGGAAAGAAAATCAGCTACTACATTATCCTTACCAGGACGGTCAAGCATAGTGATATTAAATTCTTGCAATAACAAAAACCACCTGGTCACTTGACCATTAGTTATGGGTTTATTCATGAGGAATCTAATGGAGGAATGATCAGTATGTACAAATACTTCATAACCTGTAATGTAATGACAAAACTTGTTAATAACATGAAAAACTGCCAATAATTCTTCCTAGATGACTGTATAGTTTAACTCGACAAGGGACAAGTTCTTGCTCACAAAATAAATGGCATAGGACTGCTGGTCCTCTTCCTGCCCTAATACCCCTCCTATTGCGGTGTCAGAGGCATCAATGGATATATGAAATGGGAGAGTCTAATTGGGCCCTCTAAGAACTGGTGCCACAAACAACTTAGCTTTCAGGGTTTCAAAGGCAGTTTGACACTGCTCAGTCTAAACAAAATCAACATCTTTTATTAATAATCCAAACATAGGTGCAACAATATTTGTAAAATTTTCAATAAACCGTCGGTAGTATCCGACATGTCCAAGAAATATTCTCACCTCTTTTTGAGTCTTGAGGGGTGGAAGTTTGATGATGACCTCAATCTTTGTAGGATCGACTTTTATCCCTTTAGATGAAACATGATGTCCTAGAACCACTCCTTCAGTTAACAACATTTTTCATTTTTCATGATTTAGAGATAGGTTCATTTCCTGGCATCTGATGAGGACTTTTTCTAAGTTGTCTAAGGCTTCCTGGTAAGTGTTGCCATAGACTGTGAAGTCATCCATGTAGACCTCCACACAATCATGAATAAGATCGACAAATATCCCTAATACTGCTCGTTGAAATGTGGCAAGAGCATTATACAATCCAAATGGTAAGACCTTATAGGCATAGGTGCCCCAAGGACAAGTAAAGGTAGTCTTGTCCTAGTCCTCGGGTGCTATAAGAATCTGGTTGTACCCACTGTACCCATCTAGAAAGGAAAAATAATTCTTTCTAGACAAGGTGTCTAGAACTTGGTCAATGAAAGGGAGAGGAAAGTAGTCTTTTAGAGTGGCTTTATTGAGTTCATGGAAATCAACACAAATTCTCCATTTCTCGGTCACTTTCTTTGGAACCAGTACAAGCGGGGATACCCACTTACTGTCGAAGATGGGATAGATGAATCCAACATTTAACAACTTTTGGATCTCCTCCTTGACTGTATATTTAAGTGCTGGGTTCATCCTTCTCTGGGGTTGCCTAACATGTGTTACTTCCCCCTGGGTATATATGTGATGGATACATGTGTCAGGGTGTATACCCTTCATGTCAGTGTATTCCTAGGAAAATGCTCCTGATTGTTCTTTAAGGATATCTACGAACTGTTTCTGTTGGTCTACATCTAGCCCGGAGTTTATATGTAAAAATTTTCCTGGACTAATCTCGTAGGGCATAGTATAAGACATGGCAGACTCATCTATCTCAAATATAAAAGATGTTGAAGAAAAAATGGATGGATCTAATCGTTCTTTAAATTCTTCCCCAAACATGTACTCGAATTGGGGAAAAGACTGTGGAAAATCCACACATGTGATAGCATAAATGAACTGGTTTAGCACATTTTCTATTGTGTGCTCCTGAAGTTCCCATGTATGGTGACTTGGCAATACGGGTTCTTCCTAGTCCTCGTTATCGTATGGAAATTCAAGCCACCATAGGTTATCCATAATAGGTTGAGCTGGAGGGTAAATGGTGAGCTTTTGGATAAAGAGACCATTTGAGATTGTCATTTCCCCTTCTGTACAACCAATAAATGTATTGGTTGTGGCTAGCCAAGGTCTTCCTAGAATGACAGGATGGCCTTTGGCATGATCCTTTGAATGAATGACAAAAAAATCTATTGGGTACTCCCATGAGGCTAAAGTAATCATGATATCATATAAAATGCCTTCCGGTATAACCCTAGTCTTATCTACTAATTCCAAAATGATCGGGGTAGGCTGAAGAAGAGGTTGTAACTGTAATTGTTCCAAGGTAGTAGCGGTCATAACATTGATGACCGCCCCTAGGTCTATGAGAGTGTTTTCAATGGAGACCTCATTAATGGTTATGGTCACTACGGGGTTTTCCGGATTCCCATATTTTGCTAGTTTTCGCTACTTTGATATGTACTCAGAAAGTCCTCCTATCAAGTGTAATGTAGGAGGGTCCTTTTTCTTCCTACATGGCTTCTTAATACACACTTATTTGACTACCTTACTGTAGATTGGAATGTCTTTAATGGATTGAAGCAGGGGAATCTTGACAAAAATATTCTTCAATTCATTCAAGATGTCAAATTCTGGTCGGGTGGTAGGTTTCTCGATTACCAATCGGTCTGGATAAGGAGGTACCTTCATAATTTGTGAAGGTTAATTTTGAGGAAGGTTGGGTTCTTGGTTTTTCAGGATAACAACATTTTCCCACCTAGTGTCATCTGCGTGTTGTTTAGTGGTTTCTTCTTCTTCTTCTTCTTGGATAACTATTGAAGGTCTCCGCCTATCCAGAAATTTTCCCGATCTTAGTTGAATTTCCTGTAATGGAACATGAGTAATAACATATGTCGGGAAGGCCTACATCTCAAAATTGTAAAGAGGTTGAGGGGGCCTATTATTGGGATTCGACACTGGTTGTGCCGATAATAGTGTTGGTCTTGGGGAGCTTGCATTTTGGTATTGTAGCAGTTGTTTTTGTGTAATAGGAGGTAAAGGTGGTGGAACAAAACTTGACAGAAGCTGGAGAGTGTTCGGTGGGAATTGAGGATAAGGATGGTTGGACATAGGGATAGGTGGAGCTTGAGGGTTTCCTTGGTTATGTCCTCCTCTCCATCCTTGAATCCAAGGATGTTGGTACTAAGTAGACCAGTTTTTCCAACTTGGTGAGTTCCACTATTGTTGTTGTTGATAATAGGGTGGAACTTGAGATTGTAGATCTGGGTATGTGGGTTGGTTCCTAGGCTGCCATGGCCTCCTAGGTATATAAGAATACTCCCTAGGATCTCCTCTCCTATAGATGGCTAATAAACCGGGAAATGATGGACATTTTTCACTCACATGGTCTTCTGTACAAAAGCCACAAACTGAAATGTTATCTAATGGGAATTCCCTTGAGGAATGCTTCCTCCTACATCTTGGGCAATACATGCTCATTGCTGCATTTTCCTCCTCCTGTTTCTTTTTTGTTTTTAGGGTGTCCAACTGGGAACCTATTGTGCTTAAGATATCTATTTTGAATTTTTCTAAGAGGTTCCCTATTTCTTCTCTCGTAATACCACCTGAACTAACTGGTTTTAAGTTTCTATTGTAAGGGTCCCGAACATTCTTTCCTATTTTGGCTCTACTCCTTGAGTAATTTTTACACATTTCACATATTTCAACAAATGGTTTATGAGCGATTTCATCTGATGCCATCAGGTTAAGCATCTCCAAATATTCTTCTGAAATTCCCTTAAGGAAAAGAGCCCTAATTGCATCCTCTGGGAGGGCATCGTATTTTGACTTCTGGGAGATATAACCAAATCTTTCCATATAATCTTCGAGGGTCTCATCTTCTAACTATTGGATTTTAATGATGTCATTACGAGACTCTTTGGTCTTGCAGTAGTTTTGGTACTCATTAAGAAAGATGTCTTTCATGGCTTCCCAAGACCTAATACCAGATTCTCCTAACCCCGTGAACCATCTTAGTGCAGAGTCTTTGAGGGTGGCAAGAAAAAGTTTTAGTTTCTGGGCATCTTGTACGTAGTTGTAGCTCCTACACAAGATGTCAAATTCAAATAGGAAGGTGTCTGGATCTTCATTGTTTTTACCATAAAAGGTAGGCAGTGCTGAGAGAGGAATATTCTTCAGGTTGACATTTGGAGTGGTGTCCAAAATCGTAAACTCGAAGGTAGTTTCGGTTTGGTTTCCAGTTTCTTCTTCCTCCCTATGTCTTACATTGTTATGGTCTTCCTGATCATCCATATTGGCTTGGTTTCCAAAAAGAGAGTACCTATGTGGTTTTATCTTTGAAGAGAACAAGGTTTCCCTTTGATGGAAAGGTCTTCCTATGGATTGGATGTTTGAGACTCTACTTGAGCCGGTTGAAACTATTGGTGCCAAATTTTCTGTGTCAGTTTGAGATATAATTACATTGGCTGAACTACCAAACAAAATATTCACCTGTTCAGGGTCTATGATATCATCAAAATTAGGATCTCCTGGTGGTGGTGTAAAAGAAAAGGTTGTATTGTTTGGTTCTAGAAGGATCGAGTGGTCTTGCCTCATGTCCCAATATGATTGATGCTTCAATTTCTTGTTCTATAGTGCTCCCCGTATTAGTCCCTTCAGAGACTATTTTATCTCTCTTAGTTGAGCTAGCTCCTGTTTTTCGGTATCGGTCTGTGGATTTTATAAGTGGAACGTTCCTTCCCCCAAAAAGATCGGAAGGAACCTTGGTTGAAAGGTCCGACTTAGATTTAATGTATCTCCCCTTTCGATCTCTAGGTCTATTCATGAAATAAAGAAAAAAAAAAAAAAAAAGCTACCATTTGGTTTCTAGGTCTATTCATGAAAGTAAACAAAAACAAAAAGAAAAACTACCATTGGTTTTGGGGGAACCTGCAATAGAAGATGCGCAAGTTCTTACCTCTCGTCTTAAAGTTCCCCCGCCACCAATCTAATGCTAAGGTCTAGGAATGATCTATTTCCTAGCTACTTCCTACCTTGAGACAAATCCCCAACAACGGTGCCAAAAATGATGGGTGTTGTATATGCACTAAAAACACACTAAAAACCCTTAATTAAATTGTCAACCCGGGGTAAGTAAACTTAGATTTCTAGCAAAATATATGCCAAAGGTAGAAGGGTTTGTAGTAGTATAGTCTAACTAAGGAAGGGGCTATCTAAAGGCTAATCTATTCAAGAAAACCTATCTAATGAGAAAACCCTACTAAGCAACTTGAAACTATGTAACCTAATTACTTTTGGACCAAGGATTGATGGATAGTTCTAAGAAGACAAGTAAAAACCCTACTAAGCAAACTAATTCATAACAATAAGAAAAAGCAACTATTAAGCATAACAATAAACAAATAACAAAAGCAAACTATTTTAACTTGCCAACCTAAATTCAATGAGCAATTACCCTATGAAGGAAGTAAATAAACAAGCAAGCAAATATTCTATTAAAGCAAGTAAACAAGTAAGCGAAACAACTAACTAACCTATTAAAGCAAGTAAACAACTAAGCAAAACAACTAGCGAACCTATTAAAGCAAGTAAACAACTAACTACTCTAAGACAACTTCTACTGCAAGTAATCTAATAAAAACTTCTCATTGAACAACTATCTAGCCTAAGAGGCAAGTGAACTATATTCTTAATTCAAACTTCAAAACTATTTCTAATTCATAAAAGGAAATCTATTTAATTGAAAGCAAGAAGAACTAACAACTAAATTTTAATCTATAATAAGCAAACTGCTCTTTAATCTATCAAAACAAAATACTATCTATCCTACATCATCAAGAAAACTATATCCTAAGCTATGAAAGAAAGAAACTATATCTTTTAACTTATGAAAGAAAGAAAACTATCTTTTAACCTATGAAAACTCAAATATAGTGTTGGTGGTTGTGTGAATGTCTTCGGTGTGTTATAATATCTCGATGGCACTTGACAACAAAAGATAATTCAAGTGGTATAATCTCAATACTGATCTCAATAGCAAAGTGAAAGGTATGGATTAAACAATCCAATGAGAATTTAGCCATGACATAAACAATCGTCAATTACCCTGCATATTCATTACTCATGTATTAACAATCAACAATATAACGAGATTTTAATCATACTTCTATACTATGTAAGCAAAATTCATAAATAAATTAACTAAGAATTATAATTGCAATCTAATTCTAGGAAAGAAAGTACATGAAATGAAACTATGCTATATCTATTCTAACAATTCAAACTACAATAAAGAAAATGTTTAAGAACATAAATTAAAACATGACATTAAAAAGTAAACTAACAAATACATTAATCAACAAGTAATTAAGCAAGATCTACATAAAAATGAGATAATCAATCTATAATTAAATATTGAAATTAATCCTATCCACCCATCAAATCCTTGTTAAAGAAGATATATAATAAAACTCTGTTCTCCGTTATCTGTAGTACATGAAAAAGAATTGTTATCTGTAGTCCATGCTATCAATAAATTTAGACACTATATTACAGGATATCAAGCTTTTGTACACACTGATCATTCAACCATCAAAGTCTTAATGAACAAACCTGTAACAAACCCTAGAGTTACACAATGGTTGTTATTATTACAAGAGTTTAATATCAATATTATTGATAGACTTGGTAAGGATAATCTTGTGTCTGATTTCTTATCTAGAATGATTCATCTGGGAGATAATGCACCAATAGATGATAACTTCCCTGATGAAAATTTGTTTTCTATTTCTAAATTTACTCCTTGGTATGCAGATGTAGCTAACTATCTTGTGACAGGGAAGATGCCTCATAAATTGTCTCCTAGAGAAAAACAAAAAGTAATTCATCTAAGTGAAAACTATATGTGGCATGATGATTGTCTTTATAAAACAAGACCAGATTTGGTAATCAGAAGACGTGTAAGGGAAGATGAGATCCATGATATTTTGCAAGCTTGTCGTGATGGACCTTGTGGAGGCCATTTTGTTGACAAGAGGACCGCCTATAAAGTTCTGCAATCTAGTTATTATTGGCCTAATATTTTCAAGGGTCCTAGAACTTATGCATCCAATTGTGATGAATGCCAACGAATGGGTAAACCTAATGCACGAGACCAAATGCCACTTCAAGCCCAAGTAGTCATTGAACCTTTCGAAAAATGGGCATTAGATTTTGTAGGGCCCATAAACCCTACATCTAAAAAGAAAAAAGTACATACTTGTTTATACTGACTATGTGACTAAGTGGGTTGAAGCAAAATCTTTACCATCTACAAGTGAACAATCAGTGGTAGAATTCCTTTATAATGACATTTTTACTAGATTTGGTGTACCTCGCGAACTTGTGACTGATCAGGGGACTCAATTTACCTCTAATCTAGTCAAAGCTGTTACAGAACAATACCAAATCAAGCACATGAAATCTACACCTTATCATCCATAGGTGAATGGGCAAGTAGAATCTACCAACAAAGTCATTGAGTCCATTCTTACTAAAACAATACAACTACACCACAAGGATTGGGCTGATAGATTACTAGAAGCCTTATGGGCTTATAGAATCACCTGGAGGAATACAACAGGACATACACCCTATGAGTTGGTGTACGGGAAGTAAGTGCTTCTCCCCATCGAATTCCAGATCAATACCTTCAGGATTGTTGTACAAGTTGGCATGAACTTGGATGAAGCCCATCAACAAAGACTCTTGCAACTTAATGACCTAGATGAAGTCAGGCAGGAAGCACTTCAAAGAACCACCCTTATTCAAGAGTAAAGAACAAAATGGCATGACAAGTATCTCAAAAATAAAATTTTTCAACCAGGAGATTGGGCCTTATTATATGACAACAGGCTCAATAACTTCAAAGGTAAGTTAACTACTCATTGGTTAGGACCTTACGAGATTGACACTGTCTATGACAATGGTTCAATCAGGATAAAGAAAATTGACAAACATCAGACACCCCTACTCGTGAATGTCCACCAGTTGAGAATTTATAACAAACCCCTGTCAAAAGAGGAATTTCTGACACGTGTGCTACAAAATTCAGATATGCAGGTGATCAGTAAGGAAGGAAACCTTCCTACTGATCCACATTGATTGATTGATTTATTTTAAAATTTTTGTACATAGGTGTGTAGGATGTGTTTTGTTAATAAGCCAAAGGTAACAATGGATTCTTAACTCCTTTGTTGTACTTTCACATTTTATTTTTTATTAGTAGGTTTCTATAATTTATTTTATCTTTAACGAACTTGCTAAAACATCAGTTTGTAAGCATCAACAATACTCTTTTTGGTCCGGTACCAGCAGTGCTGATCCGATACCAGAAATTTTGTTCTAGTCCGGTACCAACATTCCTGTGCTGGTCCGGTACCAGAAGATTGTCCTTATCTGGTACTATCAGGACATTTCATCTAATTGACAAAGAATTCTATGCTATTTTAATATCTAATGTCAATTAATATGAAGTATGAATCCTTGTAGTAACCACCTAAGATAGAACTAAGGAGCTGACTGCAACATCAAATGGCATCTTTCATGAAGCAATAGTTTCTTTTGGTTCTATTGCTTGACAGGGAAGTATTTTAATTTCTTTTGGTTTTGTTGCTTAACAAGGAAATATTTTAATTTCTTTTGGTTCTTTTGCTTGACAAGGAAGATATAATTTCTTTTGCCTATGTTTTTTAAAGAACCATGCTTAACCTGATTTACAGTTTAGAGGTTGCCTTCATAAAAAAGTCCATTAAAAATTGCATCAATACTCCAACATGATTAAAGGGATTAAAAAAAATTATCCTACAAGTAACTATTTCACCCTAACTAGACTTCAACAATAATCATTGGATTATCTTTACTAAAGAGTAGCATATGAGTATATGAACACTCTATGTCGTGGGCACACTAGGAAAAATTTATGGAAAAGGATGCATCAGTACCCTAAGGTAACTTTAGGTCATTATCTTATGGACAAACTCATGCAGACCATACATCTGGAATATTCTAAAGAAATAACATACACACATGAGTTTATTTTTCCTTCAAACAAATATTTAAAGACATTCAAATAAGAGAGTATACATTCTAACCTAATACCATCCTAGCCTGTAAAAGGGTTTTCAAACAAGCCTCCCCCTATCACCTGTGAAAAATCACTCTTTAACAAAAAACTAAAATAGGTGACTATGGACACGAAGCCTCTGATATAAAAAGGGTTTAAGAGACTAACCTGCCGGGATACTGAACAGGTCTGCTGGTAGCAGGTACCGGTCTATGGTATGACTAGGCAAACCCATCAGGGTACTGAACATGCCTGTTGGCAATGGGGCATTCTGCCTGGGGAAGGTATGTCTCTCACTAAATATCACAACTACCCCACCGAAGTACTGAATAGGCTTGCTAGCAGTGGGTTCTGGTTTTAGGAATGTCTCATTTATACTTGTTTGATTAAGAAATTCACTTTTTCCATTTAAAAATATGAATATGTCAATGTTGTCATTTATAATATATAAATTCCAGAGTAAGAAACAAAACAAATACTACAAGCAAATGTCCATTTGAGAATTACCCTAAGTCAACTTTACCGGTCTGACATCTAAATCCTACATTACCTAAGAATGAAACTTCTTAAGAGTGGGACCCTGACTAGGGAGTCTAATCTACTTATACTATGAAATTTATCCATAACATCTAATGATAGTAAATCTCTGAAGCCAGTTAGGTTGGATTTGTTCTTATGGAAAAATACAAAAATTCCCTATTTTCATTGATGTATGTTGTGCTTGTCAATAAGTCACCAGAGGAAAGGCAATTTCATTTTTTAAGGCATGAGATAATATGATAGGTGACAAATGTTCTTTTGATATTTGACTTGATTCCTATTCTCTTATCAATTTTCTTTCATTGTGATACAATGTCTCAGATCTTTTTGCATAAGGATATGCAACACCTTTGGCATGGGGGAGGGTCGAAGAGCCTCTTTTCAAACTCTTTTCCAGACTCACATCTCATCTTCAGAGACCAGTATGTTCACCTTACAACCCTGCAGAACCAAACACAAAGGAAGAAAGTTAAAAACTAGCACATAATACAAAATTTTCATAAGGTACAGGAAATTCCAGTACTAATCCTCCAGAAAACTCCAGCCTAAAAAGATGAACTTTGATAATCTGCAATATTCAAATACAAGGCAATGCTTCCGATCATGAATACCATATGGGTATTGGTTATGCAATGGTAAAATAAAAGGTAACATGGTATCATTTATTTTCCTTTGCTTATAAAACTACAATAGGTATGAAATTGTATATTAGATCTTATGACCTTATTGTTAAAACCATGCGCTTAAATTTTACTTCCCTTATACCCATATGCTTAACCTTAATCAATTTCCTCAGCACATAAGTGCTTGAAAATACGTTGAGGGTAAAATCACATCAAATCTGTGAATGTAGTTATGAACTGAAATAAGCATGCCTAGTAATGATGAGCCACGATGTTAAACCAAGAACGTGCTTCACCCTTAGTAATCACGAATCTACCTCGTATCATGTTGCACGATTCAACATCAAATTCACTGCTTAAAGGTCCAATCGCCTATCCCAAACAACAATGATGTTTCGCTATCGAATGTCTTGTTTCCATCATTTCACTAACAAGAATAAATGAAATGGCTTATCTGGGTAGCGAAGCCATCCAAATGAGCCTCATCTCATCTTAAATTTATTCGCAACATCTTTACTTAAACCCACCTTTCGAATTTTCGACGCCATCATTGTTTTCCCTGCCATTATCCATTTTTCCCGCATTTCAGAGCCTACTCCTCTCTACGATATCCGGTACCAAACCCTTACGCTCACAATTGACCAAACTCTTACGCTACATCCCGGTTTACAATCACAGTTTATAAGGATGGTTGTGAGTAGACATGAACCGGTCTTCCGGATTTATAGGGAGACTGAGGAGTTCCAACTATGTAGAGATAAGTATGCTAGTGCGGGTTGGATGCCGTTTTTAGAAAAAATCATAGGTTGTCATGAAGGGGTATCTCATGCATTTATCCAAATTTACGATGGAGAGATTGTGCACATAGGCAACCTACAACTAACAATCAATGAAGAAACTCTAAGGGAGGCTACGAGATTACCTAGAAGAGGAGCCAAGTATTTTAAAGGAGTAGGAATAAATAAGGAAATGTGCCAAAGATTTTTGAAAGAAGACCATCAACACCCTGATTGGAAAAAGGGGATTTCCAGAAACTATATCAAGGAGTAATATCATCCAATGCTTGTCAGCCTCCAACGATTCCTCACTTGTGAAGGAAAGTATGCTATAACCTTCTTATATCATCTTAGGCTTTTGTTTCACTTTGAAGGAGGTCCTGAAATTGACTTTCCATACTTTTTATGGATGAGCCTGGACAAGATGTCGAGAGGTGTCAAATCCTTATCTAAAACTGAGAATGCTAGTATGTATCATCAGGGTCTTATCAAAATGCTAGTTATACATGAAATCATGAAGCAAGGGTTTAGTTGGAAAACTCTCATCACTCAACACCTTTCCACAGAAAATAAAACTGTAGAGGAAGCCCAACCTACTCCAGATAAAGATAAGGAACCTAAGAAGAAAAAGGGCAAGAACGACAAGATAGCTCCATCATCCTCCAAAAGCAGTGAGCCAAAAAGATAAATCTAGGATGCAAAAAGACCGAAGATCTCATAACTCTTCAAGTAAACAAGTAGGGCCCTCTTCCTTAGTTAATAAGACTCTTAAAAGTCAAGAATCAAAAGATATATCCGAATTAGTAGAAGAGATCTTAGCAGTATCACTTGAGGAGAATGGTCATAAATCAAAACCCTTGATGAAAGAGAAGAGCAGTTCAAAGCATAAAGGTGAAAAGTCTATAGAACAACCTCCTGTAACCATTCCACAGATAGAAAAGAGGAAGAGGAAACTTTTTAACTCATCTGAGAAGAAGGATCCATCACCTCCTTCTAAGAGAACCACAAGGAGCATGGCAAATAAAGGTAAATAAGTTGACAGTCCTCTTACACATGAAGACCCAATAGATATTACCTCCTCTCCCCTAGACCTACCAATCTAGGATGACATCCCTAGCTTAACTGAGGTGCAAGTTACTATTACTTTGTGTGGGATGAGAGAAGAAGTGGAGGAAAGAGAACACATCTAGTTGGAAACAATGGAGTCAATGGGGACCTTAACAAAAGGACAGATGAAGAAGAAGATTGAGGAGCTACAAAAACAAAATCAAGAACTAAAACAAGAGGTGAATGAATATCAAATACTAGATAGGTATATCAAGAAGGAAAATAAGCAACTGAAGGCAACCATCCAACAACTCCAAGATGACCATGACGAGACTTCTAATGAGCTCAAAAAGGTACTAAAACTCTTACAATACACTAGGCTCATAAAAAGGGAGCTGAAAGCAGAAGCCTCAGCTGTCAACATCATTGATCCACATGAGTAAAGAGAATGGAGTCTCAAGTTTTGTAAAATTTTGAGGATGTTTCAATTGCATGAGGACATGCAATGATTTTGGCATGGGGTAATGTTGAGCCTCTAAATTAACATCCCCATTACCATATTATACTCCTCATTTATACCTTTTTGGCCTACCTAAGCTTGGATAAATGACAAAGAACACTATCTCCAATCACTTATAAGGTCATGAGGTAAAGTATTTTTGAATTCATGCTTTTTGTGGTTTATTAAGCTAGGAGATTAAATATTTCATGCACTAATGTTTAAATTTCCATATGTAGCCTTTGACCTTTGGACGATTCCGACACTTCTATGTCAGCCAAGCCATCCGGTACTTATGCACCAGAATACCCACTATCCAAATATGGTACCAAGAGCACCTCTTGTTCAGATCTGGGTTCCGCAGATATCTCACTGTTGCGATCCGATACCAACGTCCGCAACCTGTTTTAGTCCAGTACCAACCAATTGCGTGCTATTCGGATCTGGTACTATCTACCGTGTCTCACCTGTCATGATCTGGTACCAAAACAAGAAACATAGTATGCCAATTTTAGCTTGAGATCGTGCCTACGATAATTCTTGAATGTTTATTAGATCATCAAAGTTTCTAGCAAGACTATGTTAACCTAGTTTGATTATTGCTTCATCCTCATACACTTCATGTCATGAGGATGAATCTTAAAATATGTAACCGAATGTATAAATTTGACAATTGTTAATCTGTTAAAGATTTCACCTCCTTGTGTTTCACGTCTGAGACTATTTAAATAGTCGTGGCAAGGATGGTGGAATAGAGAGGAGAAATAACATAACACAACATGTGAAGAAACGTTGCATATTGTAGAACATGTCTTGAGTTTGAAGTTTAATAGAAGAATGTCATTTATTTCCATGTCTTGATCATTAATGAATGAATGTGAGTTGAGTTGTTAGTATATTGTAATTTCATGTTTTGAGATATGAGTAAGAGTGATGTGTTGATTGAGGACCAACATACTGTAGACTCCAATCGTTGACCTGTTGAAGTGGCAAGGGCCCACCACCCAACAGAGGTCAACATTCTTGTATATTAGTGTTAGGATTTGATTTCAGTAGTGTAATTGTTAGATTAGATGAAGCATTGATTTCTCAATTTCATTCATCATATCTTGCAGTTTCATATGTTAGTATCTTTTTGATTACATGATTGCTTAAGATCTTTATTTACTCTGTTTTCGCATATGCTCTGTTTCTGTTTTTATGAATTGGATTTATTTTAGTGAACATAGATGTTGGCAGCAATAGTCAAGAATATTTGGAAAAGAACTAGTGAAGTTCACAACAGATCATTGTGAGCCACAACATATCCAATATATTGGCTACTGAACTACCCATAATATGCCTTGATGATTGATGTGTGATTTCCTTTTCAAAGTGTGATTGCATAGTTATCTTTCTGGGTCAGATAACAGGGTTGATCTATCAAAGAAATCCATCTCATACTTGCATGTGCCACAATGGAGTAGATAGCCTCTCTGTGAAAGACAACCACAATGTGTTTTAGTTCGATAGTTTGCTTTATTCCTAACATGCATAATTCAGATTAGTTCTATACTCGTGACATTAGAATTACCTCTCTTACTGGTGTCTTGTAACTCTGTTGATTACGAATCCCGAATTGATAATTAATGTTTGCATTATACTAATCATATAAGTAGCACAATAAACATGTGTCACCTCTCTTTCCTAGACACCTCAGTAGCTGTGACATCATACATCATTTCTCCGCCATGTCACTTCGATGATTTTTCCTCCGAGAGATATTCCATATTTCACATTCAAAATTCCCAAAGCCCGAACTCCCAAAGTAAGCGTAGACCATTGATCTCAAGTCAAAAAGGGTCGTCGATCATTGCAACTGCTGATTGTCACCACGTCATCTCCACTCATCCCGACTTCTTATTGGACACTTGTCTCCAGTCATCCCCTCTTCCTATTGGACGTTCATCTCCAGTCATCCCCTCTTCCTATTGGATGCCCTTCTCCACTCATACCGTCTTCCTATTGGACACCCGCCTCCACGACTTTCTGTTCCCGACCAGTCATCACATTGAAAGCAAGGGGAAGAGTCAAGTACAATCAACTCAGATTGTGCTTAGATTGTGAAAGCTCAGACACAGATAGAGAGTCAGTCTCCATCACAGATCAACGCGGGTTGGTTCCAAATGCACCTCAGCAAGCTCTGCTCACACAACCGGTTATCTCCAGTAGCCTCCAAAATCTCACAGACATGCTATCACTTGACAACAGAGCTCTGCTCTGTCACTCCGAGTCCCATTTTCGGCCATTCAGTTCCTTCAACATGTATCAGTTCTGTCTCAGAGATAGTAGTAGTTTATATTTTGATTAAGTCCAACTTTTTCCTAGGTTAGATGCAAGAGTGGTATTCTGTGTGAAATAAGAACCACTCTTGCTGATTAATTTCAACATATTAGTACAGTCAATAATTTGATTTACAGACAATTAGCTTAATTTAGGTCTCAGTCCCCTAAGGACAATGACCCTTGCAACTTTTCTTTAAATAGTTAGTTTTTGGATATTGTAAAGGTCGGATTTTTTGAGGAAGGAATATCAATACAACAGACTGGTTGGACCTGTTTTACGGGTGGATCAAAGCTCTCTACCTGGTGAACATAATTTTGATGAAAGTGTTTCATTCAACTCTTCATGTGTTTTCATCATTATCTTGAACACAATTTTCGATTTGTGCAACATACATTTGATTTGCCTTTCATCTATTGTATGACTTATTTTTGCTGATATGCAACCTATCAAACAACTAATGCTTTGGTAAAAACTTGTTTTCTGCAACCTGTGGGAATTATTGTGTTTTGATACATGTTTGATGTCTTGAAATGATATTTTAAGTATTGAACTTCTTGCAACAGATTATTCATTGAGTAGTTTGTCATTTCTCTCTGTTTTCTATTATTTCACTGGTCTGTCATTAGTGTGCCATCAACCAAGGAGGGCCCTCATCCATATTGTTCAACCAACCCAACCTTGCCTTTGTCTTGATACAATAACCCTCTGACCAACCAACAAAAATTTAAAGAAACAATCATTCTAAATTGATAGGTGGCCTAACTTTTCCCTTTAGCAGTCAAGTGCAGACCTTAGGACCAACACCTACCATATTTTGGTAGGGGTTAACACGCGACCACATGTATCAAACAACTGCTAGCAGTCACAGATGGCAGGGACATATGGTTGGACAAGCGTGTCTCAATAGACCTCGAGCTTATCGCAAAAATAACAGGGTTACCAATTCGGGGCATGGATCCCGCGTTGTTTTTGGATGACAAAACCAAGGAGAAAGCGCTATTAGAAGAGATGAAGAAGAACTATGTCACTGACATGGGGACAAGAGGGATCATTATCAAGAGGATCAATGATGCAGCCACACAATTGGGCATGAAACTCTTAGCCTGCAAGCTGCTAAGAAAATGCCGCAGGGAGGAAGTCCCAGCTGGGGTTGTTGCAGTTGCAACTTAGTGCGCATAAGGCACCTCAATGAGGTGGGCACCGTACCTGTTGAACCTATTCTTGGATGACTGCAAGGATGCACAATATCTAGGAACAAAGTTCCACTATTCATGGGTGATCACACTAATAGACTTCATTGGATGGAGAGAGTGAAGGTACGTAGTTTTTGGCACTAGACCCAAACCAAATCAAGGGGAAAGATATTTTTTTCTTAGAGCTAGGCCAAAGTCAAGGAAAAAAAAGGTGAACGGGTCTATATTCGAGGGATACCTACATGACCTACAAGAAGCCATCTCCCAGGTGTGGAGAATAACACCATAAGTTGTTGCACAATATGCGGACATCGCCAATTTCCAGGCCACGCGACACACAATGTGGATATAGGCAAGGAAGGATCTAGCTTAACAGTGGCTGTAGATGCGCTACTGCATCACAGAGGGGGACATCGACATGGTCATCAATGAATGTGACAAGGAATGGAGGATTCCAACCATCACCCAGGAGGTGATAGAAACAACAATAGAAGAAGAGGCATGGTAGGAAGAAACCTAGCCGAAAGAAATCCAAGTGACCAAGAGATGAAGAACGGACCAGGGCAAAGAAATACAGATAGAATAAGGTCCAACGAAGAGAGGGACCCAGAATGGAAAGAAGGATAACACACAGCTAACCACGGAGTAGCAACAACAGGTCGAGCCCGCGCAAGAGACTGAAGCAAGGTCCAACCCACAAACAACAGGGGAAAACAAGAGGCCAACCACACAGATGGGAGGTGAGCACAAGAAATCAAAGGCCCAGAGTACACTACCAGAGTATACGATCACGAATAACGATGGGGAAATGATAACCCAAATGGTCCAAGATTGTTTATCCAAGGACTTCAACCATGCTGCACACCACAGGGATAGGATTGAAGCATAGTTGGAAGATATGCGACAACTCCTCAAGTGAATTGGGAAGGGAAACCAACAAGCAACAGGGGACTCGAACCATTAGCACCACAACCAGAAGGAAGAGTACAAGAAGAGGAATGAGAGCCATTCCAGGCAATAATGCAACCGCACGTAACATTCCATATCAACCCTAGTATGCTGCGCATGGACAAAACTGTGGGGCATACACCCTTGAAGGACTTAAGCCAAATCCAACTTCTGTTGATAAGGATACCATCAGGGGCACTACATAGGCTGTAGGTTAGTGTAAACCACAAGGTACAGTCTCGTGCATGCAAGCAATTAACCGAATTGAAGAAGGAAACAAAGAAATGGGACACGCTAGAAGTGGTCTATGAGTAGGCTAAATCTAAGACCCATGAGGAAAGGGAGAGCATAAAAGGATTGGAGCAGAAAGTGGAAGGAACTTATGAGAATATTACACAGGCTGCACAGAGTGATGAAATCACATCAGTAGAAAAGATTGATCGGATTGCGTAGGCAATCGACCAATACCAGAAGGAGATCTATAATATCTGAGAGCAACTCATACCAACCACTCCACCAATAGTCAAGGAGAAAAGGAAGAAGGGAGCAACAACATAGTTACAGGAAATAGAGCAGCAGGTCAGCATAACAACTAACTTGCTCAATAAAGAATCACAACTTTGGACGAAGTTAGAGGAGGATCAATAGGTCCAAAAGTGGGAGAAGGCAGAAGAAAGGATCAATGCAGTGATCCAAGAAATCAAATAGAGGTAGAAGACAGTACCAATTACAAAATGTGTCAAGGGAATGCAAGAGATGAAGAAATTACAAGCCGAGCTCACTACCGCGCAAACACAAAAACATGAGCGACAAACTCAAATGGAACCATTGCAGGAACAGGTAGCAGAAGTCATGGCATAAGAAAAGGAGGCCAAGGAACATATAGCACAAACCCATGTAGAGTGTGTGGAACTGATCAATGATGAAATTGCATTACAGATAATGGACACACTCAAGGAGAAGACTGCACAAGCGCAGACACAAGTAACAAAACTCAGGGAAAAGTTCTAGGTGATCACCAAGGAGGTCGAAGAAGTGCACAAAGGATAGGTGGCTCGAGACGAGCCACATGTTAGTATTGGGGGCCTATTAGAGGAAAGCCAAAGGCCAAAGTGGAAAATCATGGAGTTTTTGGGAAAGAAAGCATGCACGAGCAAAGCAACAGTTGGAAGGAAACACAACATGTGCGCAATCAAGGAAAGAAACAACTAGAAGGAAGAACAACACACATGCATGGGAGGAAGACCTAACGACAATAGGGTTAGGGTTTTGGTAATGTATTGTAAATGACTGAAGAGCCCAAAATGTATAAATAGCGATATGTAGGTATCATAGGGGGTTAGCTTTTGTGTTGTTCGGTTCCGATTATTGAAGTTACACATGAGTTGATGTGATAGGGAATGGTTTATTGCAAGACCTATTTTGTAGAATTTGTTGAGACAAAAAGGAGGAGGAAGGGTAGATGTTGAGGGTTAGATCGCAGGCTGTGGATCCTGGTGCTATCTATTCCACTCATATAGATCTCATTCGACTGAGAATATTCGTAAGCGCGCAATGTTATAGATGCGAACATAATATAATAAAAGAGATGAGAGCCAAATCTTGTGGACATAGCCCCAGGAGGGGGTGAACCATGATAACATTTGTGTTGTGTGATGAATGTTTGCATATCTCTTATTTTCTGAAGCAGTTATTATTATGTTGAATGCATGAATTATTATATTGCCTATTTAAGTGCTTTTGCAATACTGAAGGAATACGCCTATGGATTTACTGCATTAATCATAAATACCATTATGTTACAGTTACAAGTTGTAATAGATGGTTCAAAGGTTAGTGCTCATATATCCTACTCAATCCTAGGCTGTAAACACCTGATTCTTATAGCCACCCATTAAAGCTATCTCGAGTGAGACTGCACAACACATCTTGTGTGTTGTGTTGCCTTCAGGTTTACCGGGAGGGCCGATATTTTTAGAGGCTTTGCTGGAAACTCAAAATACATGAACCCTGGTTCAATAAGCTCAGACATAAAATAAGAGCAATTAAAAAACCAACACCTCCCATCACACAATAGACCTCCTACTAGGGTCCCCACCGACACAGTGCTCGAGTATCTGCTCAACCTGAATATGCAGTCATCTCTCCTCAGATACTCCATTTAGGACTACCTCCAACCACCTCCTCAAGTCCTCCATATCTCAAACTAGAACAATCATGTCCTCCCCAATAGGAGCATGCGATAGACCCTCCCTAGGGTCATCATATCAGCGGTGGCTCCATCTCACCCTACCCTTAACCTCTCACTCATCCTCATTAGAAACATGCACAAACTTGGCCTCACAACCGTTAGGCCCAGCATATGAAAAATCACACAACAAATCCCATGAGTCTTCCGGCATAAAAACATATACATCACATCATATGCAATATCAAAAACAAAGAAAACATACCTCGACGATCCCATATCTCTCAAGGAAGTAGTCACATGTCTAGATGATGCCGGAAGTCAATCCTAGAATATGGAAAATACAAAATCACTTATGAGGTATGCTTCCAGATGCCCTTATACAATGGAATAAAATAGTGCCCTCCCTCCCCACCACCATGACAGGCCAACAACTATCCCCACCTCATCAAATGTGGGTCACACATCGATGGAGGATCCAATATCAACTTCGGGCGAAGGAGAATCACCCACTCTAGGAAGAATGAGGATAACACCAACCCAAATGTAAAATCTCTTATCATACCACCAACACATCAATCCAATTGTGCCACCATACATGCATGCACAAATCACTCCCAAGTGAACATCCACCCATCCACATCCCTCTCCACAATCGCCAGATGCACTCCAGAAATGAAATTGGTCTCCAACGACCCATATATCCTCACTACCATGGCACAAAACACCTAGGTATCCAAAGAATCAATCTCCACTATGTTGATTTACCCCCCACTCATAAATTCACCCCCAGAGTAGTGTCATGTATCCATCACGACCACCATCACTCTTGGTGGAATCCGCGACTAGGTAGAAAACTCTATCACTCGAAATGGGAGTCATGTCAGGAAGTAGATATCAACATCTGTCATAATCCAGAGATCATGGCCCCGCACCTTAAAAAAATGTCGTTGTGGCCTCCACAAACCAATAATAAACTGCAGGAGTTCCTCCTATGATTGTATCAATAAGCATTCAAAGAATCTCAGAAGTCCTACTCGGGCCAATCACCGTCGAATATCACGATCATCTCCCACTTCCCTTCATAGAGATTCTCAGTCTCTCTCTTTCCACTAGATTGGCATACTATATGTCCACTCAATACCTACACTCAATCCAACAAAAAATGAGTCAGTTTTTATCCTCCAGAAAACTCAAAAACATTAAAAAATGTCAAAAATTACTCACTTGCACTTTTGTTCCACTACGCAAATGAATTTTTTTGCACGCCTTTCTCCATGATAGTCACGTGCAAGCATGCAATTGTTTCTCCAACAACCACATTGATGATGTGCAACTGTATCACATACCACCACGTGTATCTGGGTGATTGTCCCAAAAAAATTCATGCACAAAGTACGCGACAATATTTAAGATAGTCACACACAAAGTGTGTGGTTGTGTCTCAAACAATCACACTTCTATTGCATGGATTCCCTCTTGACAACCATGAAAATTTGCGTGGGAAAAAACCATTTAGCCATGCACTTCTATGTGAAAAATATTTCTATAGGTGCGCACACTGTGTTCACCTGTAGCAATATTTTATGCATGCAAGTGCACAATTACACATGTTTTTTCCACGTAAATGACCCTCACCCCACATAAAAATAGTCGCATGGCCCTTCATACATCCCCCCCCTCAAAAAACCTAGACACTACTCTATGAAAGAGGTTTTGATCACTTAGTATACTCTTCCACAAGATGAATCTGTGTCCTCATGCTCTTGTATAACTCGAAAATGCACAAAAATAAACTCCCCAACCTCAAATCATGCAGGTATAAATGAAGTGGTATTATGGGCCCCACACCCATATATACACCCCCTTCTCAATATTTAACACCCTCGTTCAGAATATCATGACCCCCATTTTTCATATTGTTTGTGGCACGAGGATCCTAATTCTTCCATATACACATTTCCATCCTCCATTTTTTTCATCACAAAGCCCCGGGACACAATTTTTGCGCCCCGGGCATAGGTACACATGTTTCTTGTTCAATAATCATCAAATAAATGTCATGTTTTATTTTTCATCAAATATTTTTCATGTCGGGTATTTAGTTCTTGTATGTACAGGTACTTATCATGTGCACCAACCAACACTTCAGTCATGGTCCTTCCCACGACTCCTTCAGGTATATGATCAATATTGGCATGTAATTACTCCTTCTGTCAACAGTTGCATATCCTAGTTGTCCCCTTCTAACATTCACCTTTAGGTTCCTACCCGAATTTGCGGTAGCATCACCTCCATTGCATATAGGTACTGTCATCCGGTAGCAGGTCCACCCCCATGAGTCATCCCAATGATATTGTCCCCCGTGACCATTACAACACTCATGCCATCCCCCCCCCCTTAATTTCGGGAGTCCTTGTAGCAGTACATCTCAGAATATGAACCTTGTACTTTTGTCTTATCATCTTGCTAACCTTCCCCATATGAACTACCACATCATGCTTTGCTAGTTCTATTAGATGCACCTCCACATCATCATGAAGCCCCCACCCCTTACACAATCAATTTCCCATCTGCAATCACCTCCTCTATTCAATTACTTGGTACATAAACCACCAATGGGGACCCCACCTTTCATCCATTACATTCCTCTACTTGCGCCCTACAAGGCCAAGCCATACTCCACTAGGGAACCTATTTTTGTACATGTACTTTCAAGCCAATTATTCTTTATTTATTTGGTAATTGTATAAAACACATTACAAATTCCAGCAAGTAGCATACATTTTTTCCGTCACAATTGGTGGTATCTTTTTTCTTGGAAACAATACAACCCATGTATCCCTTGGTTGGGGCATTCCCCTTTCATCACCATATTTGCAAATATGTTTCTACCATGGCCCCAATACCTATTATCATTAACACCCATGTCCCCAAAATATGTATTTTCACATGTCATCCACTTCATTGCAGTCTCCCCACTTAGCACAGTTTACCTAATATCTAGTCCCCCCTCACACCAGACCGTGTTTTAAAATTTTATCCATCATTATATTTCCCCCCAATCAAGAACAGTTATCAATTCCCATACGTCTTGAATGTTTTTCATGTCACCCTTTCATATATCTTCCCCTCCTTTCCATCCATGATACATGTTTGATCAAATCGATGCCAATAATCCCTTTGCTTCTTGCAATCACACCCCTTCCCTATCGACGCCAGTACAAGTTTCTAGGAATATGGAAGTATCTTGGATCTCACTCCCATATTACTGAGTAGTATCGAACAACACAAAATGAGTCCCCATCACTTTCTAATTTTGTTGACCCCCATGACATTCAACTCCAACAAAGTTTCATGTTACGATGGGTCTTACTATGCGGTAGTTGCAGTTTCGAGTACTTGCCAAAGACCTCTACATTTTCTAGGACATCAATGCCTCTGAGTTGTTCATACCATGATTTATATATTGTTCAATAATAAGAATCATCATCTGCGATTTTTTGACACCTCCAAGGGAGATGAAAACATATACTTCATAAAAAATATTCATATTTTGTTATTTCATTTATGGTTTCATGGCATGAGCATGGGGTATGCCCTCCTCGTTTGTACACAACTTTTCATTTTAGTTTTTGGAGAATAATGGTCTCATTCAAAATCCTCTTTTCCTCCAATGGATCTCTCTCACTGTTACTCTTAGTAGTAGCTACAACTCTCCTCTGCTATGAAAATTTTAGCAAAAGAAACATTGTTGTATTTCGGCTATACGTATTCTCCTAACATCACACATCAGGGGGCATATGTTATAACCAAAAAATTGCTCATATCAGTACAAGAAATGGATGAATAAACAATCAACATAAACACAACATACTTCCAACATTTACAAAACCAATTCTAACAAGGTGACCGAAACTATGTAAAAGACCTGTAAATTTGTGTGCACTTCCAACAAAGTCAGCGTGTGGGCCAAAACAACTCCAAATGTACATAGTGTGTGGCCTGTATGAATGTCCATGAAGAAACCTGCACGGATGCAGAAATGATTGGCTTACCAAGGAAATCAAAGGGGTATCTTTTTTCTCACCCTTGTTATCAAAAGCCCCAAATAATATGATTGGAAATACAATGGTGAATTACCACGATAATTTGACTATCTATTCAAAACTAAGATAAAGTCACTTGAAACACCTAAGAGAACTCTTTCAATGATGCAGGTTGTATGGGATATCTTTGAATCCCAATAATTGTTTTTTTGTAGTTTCAATTATTCTATAGCTACCAAAAAACCTAATCCCTTAATCCGAGATTAATTTAGAAAATCGCAAAAAAATGCCCAAAAAATTAATTTTGGGGCAGTGCCCCAAACCATGAAAGCTTCAAAATAGTGCCCGAAGCCGACATAGTCACCTAATAAAGGGGGTAAAAGAATGGTTCCCCCTATGACCCCCCACCCCTATTAGATTTCCCAATGCACATGTACACCACTACTAGGGGAGGATCGTCAAATATAACATACCCCCCCACAGACATGTAAATAATATAACACATACCCTATTATCGCACAAGTTGTAGGTTGGGAAAAGCCAAACCCAACCACCAAATGGTGACAACTAAGAGATCACCTACCCACTGTCACCTTAAGTAGGTGTTCTCATCACTTTATAGGTGAGGTGGTCACTTCAATCGGGGTATCTCGATGACCCTAGGGGGGAATGTGTAGTATTCTAGATATAAAAATGTATGAAGAACAAAAACATTTTAGCTAGAAATGGAAGAACAACAATGATATAACCAAAAAAATACTAGAAAAATACCAGAATAACACCAAGAAGAGCACATTGATTAATGATAGAAATTTTCACTTGCCTCTTCGAGGGGGAAACCTCCAACAAAGCAGAGATCTATTACAATAATATCCAAGAAAAAAATTCTCATACCCTCTACTCCTATGTATACTAAATCTGTCTATCCAAAAGAACAATTTAGAGGAAGATCCTTCTAGAAGTGGAAGCTTCTATTAGGTCTTCTTACATTTGGCTTATTCTTCCTTATTGCTAGGCCTTATTAATATTGGCCTTTATTACATGGAAATATATTATTCTACCTACGTGAGGGGTTAGGGAGGTTAGGTACCTAAGATGTCCCCCCCCTTAAAACAAACCTTGTCCTCAAGGCTTGAGATGAGGAAATTGTTGCAGAATGGTAGTTGGTTCCCAAGTGGCATCTGTTGGAGTTGTATCTTTCCACTGGACTAACACTTCCTTAATGGTGCACTAATGCAGACGACACTCACACTGGTACAAAAATTCTTGTGGTTGCAACCAGATGGAGCCTTCTTCATCCAACTTGGGAAGGTTGGTTTGAGTTTGGCACTTAGTGCCAATCACTTTATTTAAGCAGGAGACACAGAAAACATGATGGAGCTTATAATGAATGGGAAAAGATAACTGATAGGCCACCTATCCCACATGCTTGAGAATGGTATAAGGACCATAAAATTTGGGCGTCAATTTCTGACAATGGTCATCCTTGAGGGAAGTTTTCTTATAAGGTGGTAGTCAAGGAAACACCCAGTATCCTTCAACAAATTGACATTCAAAGCGACCTTGATCTGCCTGTTGCTTCATGTGATTATGGGCCATGAACAAATTCTCTTTGAGGTTACAGAGAATAGCCTCTAAAAATTTAAGCGTTTGGTCAACCGCCAAGAACTTCGAGACACCTGGCAGGTATGAGAGAACTGAAGGTGGATTTTGTCCATATACTGCTTCAAAAGGAGTTGTGTGGGTAGATGTATGGTAAGAAGTGTTGTACCATCATTCAAATAGTGGTAACCATTGATCCCACTGATTTTTCCTTTCCGATGCAAAACACCTCAAATATGTTTCCAAACACTTGTTGACGACTTCAGTTTGACCATCAGTTTGGGGATGATAAGTTGTGTTAAGATGCAATTGGGTGCCCTGTAGCCTGAACAATTCTTGCCAAAAATTGTTGGTGAAAGTGGGGTCTCGATAAGAAACAATAGAATGAGGAATTCCATGAAGATCGAAGACCTTATCCATAAAACGTTGAGCCACAATGGAGGTGGTAAATGGGTGTTGAAGAGAACATAAATGATCATACTTGGAAAGACGATCAATGACCACCACGATGACTGATTTATTTCCTGATTTAGGTAATCCCACAATAAAATCCATAGAGATATCCCTCCAAATAGCATGTGGAATCAAAAGTGGTTGTAGTGTTCCAGGAGCTTTGACTGTTTCTCCCTTGTTGCGTTGAAAAACATTACATTCTTCCACAAAATTGCAAACTCCCTGTTTCATACCATTCCAGAAAAAAGAACGTTTGACCTGGTCATAGGTTTTGGTAAACCTTGAGTGCCCAACTATGGGTGTAGCATGAAGCTAAAAAAGTACTATGGATTTAAGTTGTGACTATTTACTTAAATACAAATTGCCTTTGTAGAAAATCTCGTCATTGTTCCATGAGTACCCTAGGGAAACTAGAGAATTGGCCTGCAATTTTTGGATCATATGCGGAATTTTTGTATCTTGTAGTCATTCCTAGCGAACATCTTGGAGCCAATCTCGTACAATGAAGGAAGGGGAAAAATGGACCCTTCATCTTCATATTTTCTTGAAAGTGCATCGGCAACCACATTTCCTTTTCCTTTCTTGTAAATTATCTCATAATCATATCCAAAGAGCTTAGTCACCCACTTTTGTTTCTCCTGGGAGGAACGACGTTGTTCTAGAAAATAATTGAGGCTTTGATGATATGTATTAATTTGGAAGCGCTTCCCAATAGATACGGGCGCCAAAGATCCACTGCATGCAGAATAACCAACATTTCCTTTTCATAGATTGATTTTCCCAAATGTCGCTATGACAATTGTTTACTGGTAAAGGACAAAGACAAACAATTTTGCATAAGGACTTCTCCAATTCCTCTCCCAGAAGCATCACATTCCAGGACAAAGGTCTTTGTGAAATCGGAAAGGGCCAGGAATGGAGTGGTGCACATGGCCACCTTCAAGGTTTGAAAGACCTGATCAACTACAAGATTCCAAGTGAAAGAATTCATTTTAAGGAGAGCAATGAGAGGTGCCGCAATTTTTCCATAATTCTTAATAAACTTGTGGTAATATCATGTTAAACCTAGAAATTCATGCAAGCTTTTGAGAGTCTTTGGGTGAGGCCAATCCTGCATAGATTCAATCTTTTTAGGATCCAGTCTAACACCTGCCTTTCCAACAATATGACCTAAGTACTCGACTTCCGAGGCTCCAAAAGTTAATTTAGATTGTTTGAGGAAAAGTCAGCGCTGAGAGAGTAGATGTAAAACTCGATCCACATGAGCAAGATGGGTTTTCCAGGTTTTACTATAGATGAGGATATCATCACAGAAAAATAAGACAAAATGATGGAGAAAAGGACGAAAGACATGATTCATGAGGCTTTGGAAAGTGGAGAGAGAATTACACAAGCCAAATGCCATGACCAAAAACTAATAGTGGCCCTCATGAGTTTGAAATGCAATCTTAGAAATTTCTTTCTTGTTCATACGTATCTGGTGGTAGACAAAACGAAGATCAAGTTTAGTAAAGAACTGGGCACCACTCAATTCATCCAATAGGTCATCAATGACAAGAATGGGAAATTTGTCTTTGATGTTGATTTTCTTGAGGGCACGAAAGTAAGGACACATGCACAAAGATCCTTCTTTTTTAAGGACCATGACCACATGAGAAGAGTAGGTGCTCGTACTAGGACGGATAACACCTGCGATGAGAAAATATTGAACAATTTTCTCAATTTCATTTTTTGGGGAAAAGGGATGAATATTGGGAGGGAGGCTATCAGAGACAAGGGGAATGGAATGATCATATACACCACAGGAAGGAGGAAGTCCCTGGAGAGTGGAAAAAATAACTTAATGTTTGGAGATGATGGATTGGAGGTCCTATGGCACATAGGGTGTCTTAGTGGCTTGAATGACATGGATTTGTGCAATAGTGCCAGAATGACCTTTTTTGAGGAGATTTTCCATTTGATGGGAACTGATGATCTCCGGGGAACCGGTGTTGATGCCTTGGAACTTATATTTTAGGCCCTCCTAGTTGAATTGCATGGTTAATTCCTTAAAATCCAAGAGAATGGGACCCATAGTCCTTATCCATTCTTCACCCAACACAATGTCACAACTACCCATGTTGATAGAAAACATATGAGATTTCATGTGGTACTAACCATTTTGGAGATGCACATTTTCACAACGCCCCCACATTTCATGGACACACTATTGGAAATCATGATTTGAAAATTATTGATGGGACATATATAGCAATTAGTTTCTTGTGAAATGCAGCGATGAATAAAATTATGGGTCCCTCCACTGTCAACAAGGATGATGACCTTCCTATGCTTAATGTAACCAATTATCTTGAGGGTTTGGGGAGAAAATAACCAACTGAGAACATTCAAGGAAATGACCGGTTTGACTTTGGGAGGGTCAGAGGGTGTGGTCACGTCAATGGGTTCAGGTGACTCAACCATAGGGGGGGCCTCGACATCATCTTCCGAGACATCCTAAAAATGGCCATAAAAATATTTTGTTCCCTACACCTGTGACCAAGAAAATATTTTTCATCACAATTATAACAAAGGCCTTTGAGTTGGTGCTCAACCATTTCTTCCCTGGTCAATTTCTAGATCTTTTGTGGAGTAGAAGGAGAAGTTGGAGTGATTGGTTTAGGGTGATGAATAAAGGAGGGTTTTCGTGTTTGAGAAGAGACAACATGTTGTGCTTCCTTAGCTCGTTTATTAGCTTCCACCCAACTTTGAGGTCGATCCATTAGGACATGGGAACGAATCTCATCCTTGAGGCCACTAATAAAACAATCTCGGAAAAAAGAATCATACATGCCCTTTGTATGGAAATCCAGTCGTTCAAAAGAAGCTATAATATATTCCACTGTGTCAGATTGTTTCAACTTTGTCAAATGACCTAAATGGTTGGTGTCAATGTCAAAGAATTCATAAAGCTCCGCCACAAATTGTGTCCTAGCCACATACTCCTGGTGGGCATTTTTTCTCCATTGCCACCATTGACAACATTCTTGATCTAGATGGAGAACACCATACTGTAGTTTAGCCAACTCATCTATAATTCCATACAAAGAAAAATGATGTTCCATTTGAGTTACCCAACCAGTGGGATATGAGCCATCAAATTTTCTCACATCCACACGCGGAAGGCGAAGGTCACGCTGAAAGTGATGGGGATGAAAAGTCTAGGAATTAGAGGAAGTTTCACCTTTGGAGTGAAAAGGTGGGTCAAAGAAGGGAAGATCTACAGGGATATTCAACCTGACGTAGATCATTGTAGTGAAGGATGCAAGCTGGGTGTTGAGGTCCTATTTGATGGTTTCCATTTTTATGTCGATGGAGGAATGCATGTTTGTATTAATGCTAAAACAATTGGCACTAAACTGCTTCACTTCTTGTTGTGTCTCTATGAAATTAGAGGACAAGGTATTGAAGCAAGCTTCCAAGTCTTGGCTATGGGTGCGGGCCATGATGAAGAGGGAAGAAAAAAGGGACAGGTGGGACCACATACACAATGGGTTATGGCTGAAGTGTATGTTGACGATCAGGGCGACGAGGGGAATCTAATGGGGTAAGGCCCAAATAAGGGTGTTGGAAGGGGGTCGGGTCCACGGGAAATTTTTTTTGTTGAAAAATGATAGGTATGACTATGATAAGGGAGAAGAGAGGAATCTAACAATATAGGGCTCAAAGAATGGTGCCAACAAGAAGATATGTGTAGTAATTTCGCAACTCGAATGGAGGAGGCATAGTTGTGCGAAAATAGATCTTTCATGTTTTGTTTGTGTTTCTGTCCCTAGGGCTAGGGTATGTAGGGTATCTATAGATAAGGGTTTTCCCTATGCTATAGCTCTCTGATATACATGCGGGGTGAAACAGTAGTACTCGTCCCAATCTCTCAGGGCACCAAGTAAGGAGGCTAGACTGTGCCCTTAGTCGTACTACCTGACTACTCAAGTACTAGAGAGTATCTTTCCCAGTGTTGTTCTCAGTGTCACTATAGAAGTTAGGTGGCTGATCGGTTTATCTATGGAGGGATTCATGATATCTAGGTCGATCCGTATATAGGTGTTGTCTAATGCGCTACCACTCGAAGGGGTAACAACATGGCTTACAAGGGTGGCCAACAGATGTGCGCTTAAGTACCACTTGTATTTCCTACGTGTATGACTCCTTGAGTACGGGTTTATGCATGTAACGACAAATCTCTATAGCTTTACGACGTCAGAATATGTCTCTACCCTGGAAAAAAAAATTAACCCATAATTTTCTGCCAAGGAAAGTGCTCTGATATCCCTTGTAGTATTCTAGATATAAAATAGTATGAAGAATAGAAATATTTTAGTTAGAAATGGAAGAACAACAATGATATAACCAAAACAATACCAGAATAATACCAAAATAACACGAGAAAGAGAACATTGATTAATGATAGCAATGTTCACTTGCCTCTTCGAGGGAGAAATCTCCAACATAGCATAGCTCTATATATCCAAGACAAAAAATTTCATACCCTCTACTCCTATTTATACTAAATCTATCTATCCAAAAGAACAATCTAGAGGAAGATCCTTTTGGAAGAAGAAACTTCTATTAGGTCTTCTTACATTTAATTATTCTTCCTTATTGCTAGGCCTTATTAATATTGACCTTTATTACATGGAAATATATTATTCTACCTACATGAGGGGTTAGGTCCCTAACATAGTGAGATGGAAAATGTGATGTATGAATGAATTCCCCTATATGTCAAGTTTCTATGTGTGGAGAAGGGATTTAGTAAGGTATTGATGGTAACCAATAGCTGCAAGGAAGTAGTAGACCTTGTAAATGTCGAGTGTACCTGCCCGGGACACAAGAAATACAATGATACAAGTCCAAATATATGGTAGACAAGAAATTTAATCTTGTTGTCCCTAATTGCAACAATTAATACTATTATATATCAACAATGAAAATGATAAGTAATGTTGCAAACAAGTTGCTAATAGTCTAGTTGAAAGAGCAAGAGATAAACTAGAAACAACTAGGTCAACCCAAGTAAGATAGAATTAGAATTTAGAAATGAAAGAATGTTGTAACAAAAAGATAATTGCCGAAATATTTTGCAGCCTTATGGCTGTAACAAACAAGTTATTACAGCAATAAGATCAGCCACTAAAACTTTCCCAAAGTCTACCAAAATGTGCGCTAGGCCTACTAGTTTATGTGGGAAAAATTTAAGAAACTTTTAGTGGTTGATTTAAGAGTTATTATAGAAGTTTGATTAGGGATTTTGCAGCCCTAATGGTTGTAGATGATTTTTTTTAACAACAACAAGAATTAATTGAAGAAATATGACATCCCAGTGGCTCAATCAAGCTTATAATGAAAATAAATGAATCTAACTTAGACTGTTGGGTATGTGTTATATTCTTTGCATGTGTGTGTGTGGGCGCGTCAGATTCGACAACTGTGTCTGATGATCCGAACTTCCTTTTCTCTTTGTGTCATGTGCGCCGAGAAATTTCCTAGGGGGGGTCCCAAGTATGCCCCCCCTAGTTATGTGTAGCGTTTGGGGCAGTGCCCTGAATTGTTTTTGGGCGGTTTTTGCTATTTTTAACAGTTTTCTAAATTAATCCTGTATTATGGTGTTAGCACTGAAAGTCACACTTTGAATGCTAAAGTGTAAGCTCAACACCCATCATAATGTAAAAGATAATTTTTTTTTTGGATAGGTGGATCAACAAGATGCAGAAAGAAAGGGAGAGGGAAGCAAACTACAGATCAGTAGACTACACCAATGGGCAATGGAGTCACAAACATTCTACTCATCGAAGGCACTAAAGCTGCTCAACATAAAACAATATTATATGTTGATAGGTGGAAGAATTAAGAAGGAAAACATAAGATATAATGTTCACTAAACAAATATCCTCTCAATTTAATGAATCAACAAATACTTGAATATAAACAATGACTGATGGGAAAAATACAACAGATCCTCTATTACTTAGGGATCCATAAATCATTGGCAGCCTTTGATTCTTAAATATAAAATATATTCAAATAAGAAGATATATAAACAAAAGAATAAAAATCTGAAATCACGGCTCTCATGATTCTCCAATATCAATAATGCTTACAATAATAAAATGCCCACAGGCTTACAAATGAACACACACAGAGAAACTGCCTGCTCCTACTCTCTCTAGCCTTTCTTGGCTCATGAATCCAACCCCTCTCCTAGAGATCTCTCCTTTATTAAATATAAAATAACATCCAAATATCCTTAGGAGGTCAAATCCCATATTTTCCATTGGATTCTAAGCCTTGGATATAGGTGGAAACATTCAAAGAGACAAAAATCCAACAAACTGCTAATTTTCAGGAATTTGTTGGAAGTCATTAATAAATTGTTTCCACCTCACTGCATGAGGCCTTTGATGGAGATAAAAATTAGGTGTAGGTGTCCCTTGACATCTAAATGATCCTTGAGAATCCATTCGAATCCTCCTTGACAGGTGACATCAATGCCATGAGTATCATAGCGGACTCTGTAAAATACCACTTGATACCCTACATCTCTCATCTTGACTCATCGAAGAAGATGTATGATGCCCTAACAAACCTCTTCTCAGTCAGAAACATTGGACAAGTCATGATTCTGAAGAATGAGCTTCGTGACATGAAGATGAATGATGATAACAACATAACATCATACTTTGTGAGAATCTCTTAGTTAAGAGATCAACTACAAGATATTGAAGAAATTATTTCAGAGAAGGAATTGGCAAACATAGTACTCAATGGTCTTCCCAAGACATGGGATGCATTTTCCGCAAGCATGAACACAAGAAAGGAGTATCCGACATTTGAAGAACTTTGGACTTGATGTGCTCAAGAAGAATCAAGTATCAGTACAAAAGAGAAACCCCAAAATAAGTACGATGATCAAGCCTTCACAACAAGGTTCAAGAACTTCAGGAACAAAAAGAAGTTTGGCTCAAGGAGGAATCCAAGTGAAGAGAAAGACATTTTAGAAATACAATGCTTCAACTGTCGAAAGTATGGTCACTACAAGAATCATTGTCCCAATCTAAGGAAAAGGAAGGAGAAACACGAAGCATCAGTTGTTGAAGAAAAGGAACCTACAAATAAGACTAAGCAGGATGAAAGAGACTTCTTATTCTAAAGGTAACAATACTCTTCTTATTTCTTGTACATATCTCATTTGTATCATCTCTGTACATATCTTGTATATCTATCCCTTGAAAGATAATGTATTCCAAGAAGAACTATACCTATGGAAGAACAACAAGATAAAGATTGATATCATTAGATAATACACATGGAAGGATGAAATACACTGAATCAATCATGAAGAGACCCAAAAGAAGCAAAGATAGAAATAAGTCAGAGAAAGACTTATAACTTTTTTGTAGAAGACAACAAGACGGAAGCGTGGACTCTGTTAGATAGAGAGAGCTAGTTATATATTGTAGAAGAAAATAAGGATGCAGACAGAAGAATGGACTCTATTATACAGAGGGAGCCGATTATATGCACTCATACATGAAGCAAGGATTAGGAGGGAGATAATCCTATGATCCATTAAAGAATAATGAAGTATGGTAGCATCCATGAAAGACAATACGTGTTCAGTTCAACCGCAGAAGAAGTCTTCTTCGAAGAGAAGCCTTAAAGTATCCCTGGTTGTCCATCCACATCCATGATCCTATGATGAAAGAAAGAAATGGAATCTTCAGGGCATGGAATCTATAAGAAACTCCATGGACCCAAGAGCTAAAGAAAAATATCAGAAGAACATGGAGATTCCAAGAAAGAAAGAGAAGCCATAACAACCAGTCATTATATTAAGAATCACAAGATTACGAGCCTGATATGAACTCAATAAAAAAAATCAAGCAGAGGAACTGAAAGTCGTGATGAAGAACAGTGTATGAAAGATTTATGAATGAAATCATTGCTAGATCTAGAACTAGAGGTTCTCCCAGATGGAGGGAGAAGACTATGATGATTACTTGTTCCAGTAAACCGGAAATATCTCTACACGAGTCACTATATCATCTGCAACATCCATGAGTTGGAGTTCTACATCACATGAATGCAAAGAATGTTCTCTAGAGAAATTGAATACAAAGAGTATGGAGAGAAACCTCAATACTTTGAGGCATACCAAAAAGAGACCCTTGCATGCAGATAGAAGAAGATAACTTGGTGGAGAACCTCCAGTGCACAATAGAAGCATGATGAATATTTCCTATAACAAGATATTGTATCAAGATGATTACTCAGAAGATTGAATCTCATAATTACAAAAGAAGTGCCACATGAATATGTTCTGGTTTTCCAACAATTATATATTTTATTGATGAGAGCTACATGAAGCCTTCAAAGAAGACTAGTGCTCCAGAATGAAGTACATTTGAAATCAAGCATTACATTATCCGTGATGAAGTTCAGAAAGGAGAAAGAGGTTCTCCAATACATATCTCCACAGATGAGAAGATAAGCAGACATTTTGGTAAAGATTCTATCCAAGATGAAAGAGTTTGCGTACTCAAGCTGGAGCTCATGGAGACGACTTCCTTATTGAAAAAGGAAGAGATGCTTCCAGGTTGGGAGGGAGCACTGATGTATTATTGATTGATGGAAAATCATTTTTCAGTTCGAAGAATGGTCCAGGATAAGAAGATTATTTCCTGTTCAGAAAGTGGATTGAGATTTCTGACGGACAACGATTTCCCATTGTGGTTAACATGGGAAATGGTCCAGATTGCTGATGTATCATAGACAACGACTTCCCATTGTGGTTAACATGGGGAGTGGTCTAGGGAAATCTCTCTTCTTGAGGGTTACTCAAGAATACTGGCCTGCCTCGCTGGACAATGATTTATCATTGTGGTTAACATGAGGAATGGTCCATTTTGGAGGTTGGTACAGGACAATCTTTTCCTCTTGTGGTTAACAGAGGAAATGGTCTAGACAATCATTCCTTAGGGTTTATACATTCTCTCCAGGGTGCACTTTGATTAGTGTAGGAGGAATGTCCTGGGGTGGGGAATGGTCCAGGCTCAACAATCAAGGACAAACATTCCTTAGGGTTTATACATTCTCTCCAGGGTGCACTTTGATTAGTGTAGGAAGAATGGCCCAGGGTGGGGAATGGTCCAGGTTCAGAAGACAGGACATTTATTCTTTCTTGTTTGAGAATAATAGTCTAGATATCTCATTGTTCTACTCCGAGGGCATATATTCTTTTAGATCTCATAGATGCGAGTGAAAGATTGGCAAAGATGATTCAGTTTATATCATAACATTGTTTCTGTGCAGGTTGATATCAGATGATTGTTATGAAGACTGTATGAAAATAGATGTATACTACTGTGGTGGATGTGTTCCACTGTTCGTGACTATATGTTACTGATCAAGTACTTGTTTGCTACTTGGTGTGGTAGTGTACCAATTGATTGTAGTTATGTACTACTATGGATAGACACAATTGTGTTCTATTTTGTTTTGATTACCTTGAATACTATCAACAGTTTGGTAAATGATTATTAGCCAGATGAATGATTAAAGGACAGAGATTTCCCTGACGGAAAACAGTTCAGAACATCTACTCTTCTAGGACATAAGAACGACTCTTGTATCACTCTGTGGTGTGAGTGAATTATCCATCATCATGTCTAATTACTCAAAAAGAGTATGGTTTCGAGAGATGATGCAACTGATGACACCGATGATGATGATAGTGCTCATGATCTAGTCACGATCTAGTCTATACAACTATGTTGATGCTACCGGGTGAATGGTATGTTTTTGTGCTCAAGACCATTACCTGTAATACCTCCCTAGCTAGGAGGGACTGTTGATATTATGGTAGCTTTGGGAGGTATTTACCTCCATGTGTAAACCTAATGAGGATAGAATACTCTGGGAAGAAAGAAGAAACCCTAATGAGTTGGCTAATAACCCTAGAAGACTTGTCGGCTCAAGAATATAATTTATATTAGGTTATTAGCCTCCAAGAGAAGAAGTCGGTTAGAAATAATAATATATATTGAACATACAGATACCCAGAATGAGAAGTTGGCCCAGGTAGTTATCCAGAATTAGTATAAATATAGGAGGCTAGTTCTCATTCTAGCAGGCAGTTTCGAAATTGCAGAGCAAAGACTTGTGCGCACTGCAGTGCCCAGTCTTGTGCACAGGTTTGAGGAGAGCTGCCATTGTAGCTGCTGCAACTAGCAGATCACATTTTGCTTGAACTATCTCTTGGCTAGGGTTTGGAACATCTGATTAGCTCTTGTTGGTGCGCTATGCTTGGGGAAAGGTGTGCTACCATTTGTTCAGCTATCTAGCCTACGGTTTGCTTCCGGAGTGATTCTCTGTCAAGGTTAAGGTGCTCAGAGGGTGGCTTCAACCTATAGTTGGGTGAAAATAGAGATATTGTCAATGGTAACATGAGCACATCCATTATGTTCTAACAGAATCCAACATCTCCAAAACACCTATTAGTTCAAACATGGCCCAAAAATGCATTTCCAAAGGGCACAAACTATACAACTAGTTATTAAATCCGCATGCACTCATAATGCACAGGAAACGTGTGCACGTGCGCCATTCGAAAATGCAGAAAAGTCGCACATACGCCCAATGCACAACTGTGGACACAAAAAGATGCGCACACCTTAGAACGATGCATTCATGATTATGGTCGGCCTTCTACCCACTTCTGGTTCATCTCCCAAGTCGATTTGACCCCCAAATCTGAGCTGAATCCGAGTGGGGGGTTGGTCAAAGACCTAAAGGTACCCTAAAGGGCCCCTTGTTCACACTAAAGACTAGTTGGATAATGCCTCAAATATTTCTATAAAAAGAGGCCATGGGTGCACTATATTTCCAAGAATATATATGTATTGTTATGCTGCCTCTATTCTCCTACAAGGAACCTCTTTCCTCATTGGAGCATACAAGCACCATTTCATTGAGCTATTCACATCACCTCTTGAGTGAATGAGCTTTGTATTTCTTCACCATTTCCTTATAGTTTTCTATTTGTAAGAAGATCTCTCTCATTGGGGGTTCAATATCCCTCCCTTGGAGGAAGAGGGGACCCATAAGTCTCCCTTTCTCTTTGGCATTTTCCCACTAATACAATCTATCCATTGGTGGCATGAATATTGGTGAATTGTTTGGTTAATTTTGGTTCTAATTCCCTTATGCACTCTAGTTTAGTTTCTTTAATTGTTGTTAGATTAGTTGTTTGTTTATTTCTTGTGCTTGATGTTTCTAACTCTTGCACTCACTTCTGTCCTGTCCAGCTAACCCAACTAGACTTGCAAGTGTCCCTCTTTTGCTCATTCAGGTGACGAAAAGGATACAACAGATTGGCGACTCCACTGGGGATAGGTATCGATTTCCTCCCCATTTAAGTTGTTTGAGAACTTATTTTTTATTTATTTAACTTGCAAAGATCATAACCAGCCCAACCCTACCTGCACAAAGCTAAATTTGGAGCTAAGATAAGAGAATTTCCCTTGAAATTTTCTTCCCGACCGCATATCAGAACATGGACGGGTTTTTCATCCCACAGGCGCGTCTTCCGAGCACATGCGCCAAAATCACTGTGTTTCTTAGCGTATTATGTGCACTTGCACCATTAAGTCTTTTTTTATCTGTGAATTGGCGCCAGATGTGCCTCTATCTACTCTACGACCCACACATCTGTCCAAAAATTTCACATTGTAAGGGTTTTGTTGTGATGTTTTGAAGGCCCATAGCCTTCTAAATACCGATTCTATGCAATTTGTAATGTGCACCACACTTAGATTCCCTCTCCACATGAAGGGTTAGTGAAAACATAGGCACTTAGGGGGTTAAAATCCATATTTTTCCTCTTTTTTGCTTTCATTTTGCCACATGTATGGCTTGCTTTGATTGTAAAAGTCAAAGTTGGAATCATTCAAATATCACATATATAAACACTTGCATTGGGACCATAAATCACGCTTCAATCGTAGAGTATACTCTTCTCTCGCACCATAGAGCGATCTTGAGAATCAGAAAAACGATTGAGGGACGATTTCATCTCCCTTAATAGACAAAAATCTTTAGGAGAGGACAACAACCCCCTTGGGACTCCTCTTAGTTTCTTTTCTCAAAACATCTTAAATTTTTAAGGGCCCATACATGCCGACATGCTACAAAGATAGGATAGTTTTGAAGCTACTTTCTTAGTTTACATCACTAGGAGAGTTTAAAACATTATTGTAATGGTCCCATACATGCCCACATGTCCACAATCTAGGATAGTATTTTGAAGCTTTCATAGATTGAATCACATTAGGGAGTTTAAAGGATTGGTAAGGATCCACATGTCCACATGCTAGTTCTCTAGGGACTTTAAAATTCTGCAAGGTTGTACCAACGACATCTAGTAAGATAGGTAATCAAGACTTGCAAGGACCACACAAAATCCACATGCTGCAAGGTGACACCTAACTTATTAAAAATTGGCACATTTTATCACTTGCTCACGCACAAAGTCACTACTCACTCACATAGTTTCATCTCGAATTGTGGAGGTGGAAGTAAGTTTCACCCAAAGGGATTCTGAAATGACACACCCTTTTCTTGAAGGAACTATTCACTCCCACTTAATTTGAATGAGGTTAGTTCACACCCCCAATCTCATAAACAAACACATCTAAATTTTTTCTAAAAACTCACTAAGTTTTCCTCCACAGGAGGTGCCAAATATTTTTTTTTATTCTAGGTAGGATCTCGGGGATATGAATCCAAATAACTCCCTATTATCTGGTTCTCACATCTTTAAACATTAGAAGTTGTCAAATAGGGAACTTTAAAATCCTCCAAGTCAAGTGTTCCTAACACCATAAGGCAGGGAGATACCCGTGAAGGGTCAAAGGTCGAGGTCTGGTTGTTTTGTGCGTCCCTCCTTGAGGCACCCACCTCTTGGACGAGATCTAGACCGTGACCCATTTCTGAGGCCGAAAATCTAAATGCCGCACTTTGACCGAGGTGTCTAGTGACCAAAATTTAGGACATCTACCCAGGTGGCAATTGTGGGCTGCAATTGCAACTTGATCAAATTTTGTGTGGCTATTGGGAAATATCGCCAACTCTTTTGGGATATGCACCCTCTACCCCTCATTATAACTGATTATTTCATCCTTCACTAGTTCCTCTTCTGGTGGCTTCAGACCCCACTGTTGAGTGCTATTGGAAGGTCTAGTGCTATTTGAGAGGAAGGATGTTACGTCTTTTAGGACATGAGCATTTGTTTTCTTTGTTCTCCCACGTGGACAAAATCCACCTACCCACGTATATGCTTCTTTGTCAATTGATTTATGTATGATGCTCTTGTGATTACAAAATGATTGTGAGATATATTGTGAAGGTCCAAGTTATACAAAGTCTCTTGGTCATTTATTACTCTCATCACCATTTTAACACATTCACTTTTCTTGTCGGACATCATAGGGGACCCACAGAATCCCTGTCGTTCTAGACACCTGCTAAATCTTCCTCCTATTCTAGGGGGAGTTCCTAGTCTTGCCACCTCATTGGCTCAACCCTCTCACACCCCTGTGAGTGCTACTATCTTGGGATCATATTTGCTTGGTTCCACTTTACTTGGATCCAATTCCTAAGTCCACCCGTCCACGAGCTCTCCTTTACAAGGAAGCAAGGGGAAAAATTCTTCCCAAGGGGGAAGTACAACCACACCTAACCTCCCTCACGGGTCAGGTACATAAGCCACTCACACCATGGCTAGAACTAACCCCCCATCGCCACTCCAGATGCCATATTCGACTTCTCTCAACATATCGGATATGAGAAAACTCACCAACGATCCTATATTGCATGACCCCACATGGTCTGCAATGCCTACCAAACTACCTTTAGACATCCCCAAGTTTGAAGGAAAGGCAGGTGATGACCCTGCCAACCATGTCATGACCTTCCACTTGTGTTTCTCTTCAAAAAACATCATGGACGACTCCGTCCAGTTAAGTTTATTTCAGCGCACACTCATAGGCCCATCAACCAAGTGGTATGTCGACGAAAAATCAGGGTCCCATGTGACTTTTGAGTCTTTGGCCAAAGCATTTTTGACCTTATTTCAATTACCAATCTACCATGACAATGGTCTCGAACTACTCTCCGATTTCAAACAATCCTCAGCTACCCATATCGCCGATCACATTCATTAATGGAATCGACGACGTAGTTTATGCAAAGTAGAAACCACAAAGCAATAATGCCTTGATTGGTTTCTCAGATCACTTGTCTCCCTCCTTGCCAAAGATGTGGCCTCCACCTTCCCCCAATCTGAAGAAGAATCCATTAGCAAGGCTCAGCAATATGACCTCATCTATGCACAGTCAGGATACTTATATATAATACTACCTGACGCACTGAGACTTGTACCATTCGGCCAAGACAAACTTGGGATGTCTCACTCAGTGGATGGATTGATTGATACCATGACACACCACAATCCGTACATCCAACCACCACCTATGTACAATACACCCCAATATCCACCTATATATGGATGTCCATATTATTATCCTCCTCCCCTTTACCAACAGTCATATCCTGCTGTTCCCCCTCAGTCATTAGGGGCACCCCCACTGGTACCCATGCCGTATCCGGTCTATCAATCTAGTATGGGTCCACCCCCAACCCCTAGATATAACCCTAGTATTAGTGGAAGTACCCCTACTTCCTATACGCCATATGGATCCTATCCAGATAACAATCCATATTTCCCATTTCCTAGTCCTCCCCAGCCGGTTAATCCTCCACCAAGACAACCACATGTTGGCGTCCACTTTGTTCATCCCTTTTCCATTCAAAAGGTTCATACATTTGAACAGTTGAATACGACCAATCTGACTCATAAGAAGAAAGGAAAAAACTGAAACAATGACAATCTAAGACCAGGAGGGAATGACCCCCACAACCATCCCTCTAGGGGAAACCAATACCAAGACCCCCAAGGGGGCACCAATAACAATCAACCACGACAAGGGAAGAACATCAATATTCGGACTAAGTTCCCTTGCGCTATATGTGGTGAGTATGGAAATTAAACTCATAATTTCCCCCAAATTCTTAATCTCCAACAGATGAGGGCATCCATGAACTCACAGGGCCCTCTGACACCACCTGCCCCTCAGCAGGGCCCACCACAATATTTGCAACCACCGCCTCCAGCTATTTTGAAAAACCCCATACCATACCAAGTTGTGATGAACACCCAACAAGTGATCAACCCTACCCCACCAGAAATGGGGCAATATCCAAACCCGGGTGCCACTCAACCCGGGAATCCAGTTGATCATAGTGTCCTCCTCACCAACGAAGAAATTCTTCTACAAACCTGCAACCATCAATATGGTATGCCTCCTGACTCTACCCCAACCACCTCAGAAACACTTCCAGCTACTACCAGACAACCATTGATGATTCCATGTCCTAACGCGGAACCCATTGCCTGCATACCACGTATGCCTTTACGATGGAATGTGCATAACCTTCATTCTAGGGCTGCTCATAATTATAGTCTGGTTGATGACTTAGCCCAGTCTCTTGTAGCCATGTCTGTGTTGGAGGTCCTCCAAACCTGTTCATCACAATGAAAATCCTTGCTTTCTGCCTTGGGGGTAGTCGACCCAGCTGACACATAGCTGATCACATTTGATTTTAATAGCGGAGAACCATGTCTTCCTGCCCAAGTAGCCTTCCAGATACCAGTTAAGATCTAGAAAACCACAGTTTATTGGTGTATCATTGATGAAGGTGCATCCACTTGCATCATGTCTAAACAGGTATGGCAGAAAATTGGCTTCCCCAAGCTAGTACCCTCTGCCATCACCCTTCGAGCTTACGACGATCGAACAACCTCTTCCACAGGGCTTTGTCAAAATGTCCCCATAGAACTTGGGGGAAAAACCATCCTCATTGACATTGAAGTTATCGATACCCAACTTGATTACAATATCTTGTTCGGACGCAACTACATGTATGTTATGAAGGTGGTTGCCTCTTTTGTGTTTCGTACGATGATGTTCCCCCACAATGGGAAGATCTTCACCATCGACTATATTACACATTACGAGCCTAACCATTCTACCAACATCGATAACACCCTCCCCCTTGTCTATTTTAGCTTGGATGATTTTCCAATTGTTAACATTGGCCCTGGATTATTCCAAGACCCATCCATGTTGGGCACTTATCAGGGAGCGCCATCATTCCTAAAACCATATTTTTTATCCCAAGTGTGTGTAGTTTCCTCTAAAGGAATAGACATCGGAGACAAGACTCCTATCACTGAGTCCCATCCCCATATCAAAGTTCGACCAGTTGAAGAAATACTACCTGAGGAGTTCCCCGAGAGAACCACCACACCACTTATCACAGATCTTCCCCGCCTCCAGGGGAAAATCCTGGTTTGGGAGACAGTCCCCCAGGCCATTCCCTAAATTCCCTTTTTCTACCCCTCACCTGGGGTCAAATCATTCTAGGTAGCCGAAATGCTTACCCTTCTGAACATGGTACTCTCCATCCCTGTATGGTATCTACATCCACCCGAGATGGTTCCTCAACCATCCCTCCTTCCTCAGCCAGAGCGAATCCCGATGCATATCCCAATACTAACTCTGGCCACGCCACCCTCACCCCCGATTTCCAGCACCACTGCTACGGCTGGGGGAAAATAGAAGAAGAAAGAGCCCATTGCTCCACTACCTCCCCGAGTTCAACTCCCTTGCGCCTTATGTGAAATAAAAGGACACCCCACTCACAAATGTCCTTCTCTTCCTGATCTATGTAGTTTTATCCAGCTTCCTCAAGCACCCCTTTTTCTTGCCACTCCACCAAGTATGTCCCACGCTACTATGGATTCATCAACCACATGCAAACAAAATACACGAACCAATTTTTCCTGTGCCATATGCACAGAATATGGGCATTACACTCATCATTTCCCATCTATCCCATATGTCCGTCACACATTAGTCATGGAACACCACACATATCTGGCTGAGATTCCTTTGGCACTCCATACCAATGCTCCTGTGAATGTAATTCATTATATTTCTTCATCATCCCTTGAGCAAAGGGGAGGTACATGTCCTCCCACCAAACTACCACTGGATCTCCCACAGTGTCGGTGCAACTGGGATGACATTATGGGCCCACCATCCATATCTAAGCCCTTTTCCCCACTTTCATTTTTTATTACAGGAGCTCAGAGAATCCATTTTCCGATCCATCTTCAGCCACGATATCACCATCTCGCCACCTACACAGTCACATTCCCCAAGTCACCATCCATCCTTGGCCTCGGGGGACCATTTTTTTTTCACATCACGCCCAAGTATGCATGCTCATGTTCAAAATCCTCAAATAACTGTTATATGTTCTTTATCTTCAGATATTGTTCACGCCAGGTATTCAGTTTTTATGTGTGCAGGTACTTGGTCAACAAACATCAATGAATCCCCTTCAGGTATATGATCGACACTGGCATGTAATAATTCCCTCTGAATATCAATTGCATCTCCTAATCGCACCCTTCGACATTTTCCTTTAGGAACCTCACACCCGACTTTGCAGTACTATTACCTCTGCTACATTTCAATTACTATCACCCAGTAGCATTCTCCCCCATAGGAGTTGTCCCATTCATAGTCCCCTTTGGAACTTTGACACTCATGCTTCTTTCACCCCCTAGGGATGGGAGTCCCAATAGTCATACGCATGTTCGAGAATCAGCCACATACTTCTTCTCTTCATTATGCTAGCCTCCCCAATGGACTCCCATGATATCTCATCATGGTTTCACTTTGACTGCGCCTCTGCAGTATCATTAACCCTCCATTTCATCCACACTCACTTTTCCCATCTGCAAATTCCCCTCCATTCATTTACCTCATACAAAAACCCACCTATGCCCCCCCCACCCTCCACTAGTTCTCCACGCAACTTGCGCCCTCACAGGCCAAGCCATCTTGCACCGGGGCACTCGTTTCTAAATCTGCACACTTATCCCAAATCATTCTTTATTCATTTGGTAATTGTAAAAATCCTTTTTGTTCCCAACATTTACATAGATTTTTTTTGTCGCCTTTAGAGACCTCCCTTTTCTGGCCAAGCAACCCCTGTTTCCCTTGGTAGGGGCATTTTTTACCTCCTACCCTTGTTGACATCATCCATAAATCCTGAGTATCCCATAGTCCATACACCTATGATCTCTGAGTTTGTCCACTTTGTCATGCCTCTGGCACAATTTAACCCACGTCTAGTCGTCCCTTTGACACTAGATTCAGTTTCATGGTTGCTGCCACTCATACTTCACATATATCCCCAACCAAGGGCAGTCTTGAGTCTCACCGCCTCTTGACTTCGTCCATGTACCTCATAAGTTCCTGATCTCATCCAATGGAATTCGTGAAGCCCTTTGCTTCTTGGAATCACGTCTCCCTTTCTGTCGACATCAACATAGTTTCCAGAAGGGCGACGGTATCTTGACTCTCATTCCCTTTACAATGAGGAGTCTTAGATGACATAGGGAAAACCACCATTGTTCTCTTCCATCGTTGACCCCCATAACATTCAAATTCAACACCATCTCATGTTACGGTTGTTAATGTTTAAGCCATTATTATAGTTGTTTGCATTTCATTAGATAACAATTGCATAATCCAAGATCACTTAGAAATACACAATCACAAGAGACACAACATTTATCCTGGGAAACCCTCTAGGGGAAGAAAACCCAGCAAAACTTCCTTAATATAGATAGCCAATACAATGCCAAGAGATCTCTTAAACTAATACAGAAAGTCCTCTCCTAGATATGCGCCACTCTCTCTCTCCTTCTTCTCCAGCAACAGATCCAAAACTTGTCTCTCAATGAGCAAGTGAGTTGTGTTTCTAAGTGAGGTGCTAGCCTTCTTATTTATATTAGACTGGAACGTGTGAAGTGTCTCTTCACTGGTAGGGCCAAATTCTCCCACTGGGTGGTTATAACCACCTTAATTACATTCTAGGGCCTCTTTAATATCTGTTGGGGCCGACTTCTTATTCTGCCTATTATAATTAACATTTGACCAATCTGCAAAAGGGGATTTGGTCCTATTACAATAGCCGACAAGATTAATCCACAATGGGGATTGATCCAATGAATAATATATCAAATAATAATAAGAATACTCTTTGCAGTTACATTATTTCAACACTCCCCCTTAACAAGAAGGGTATTCTTCAGCAGCATCATGCGAGAGAGAGGACAACATCATCAACAACACCAAGTGGGTGAGAGGAAAACATCATCAATATCATCTTGGAACACTGACTGGCGTATCTATAAATCATCGGAAGTTTTCTTCATCGACAACATCATCATTCTCAAAGGAATGCCATCATCATCTGCATCAATATGTATTAGTATAAAAACTAATACATCATCATCATCACATCACGAGGCTGGCTCATCATAATACAAGACTGGCTTTATGTCACAGCTGTTAAGATGGAAGCTCAATACTCATCTCATCTCAATGTCTTGCTTTACGTCATAACACTCAGGCTAGAAGCAAGATACTAGACTGGCTTTACGTCACAACTATCAAGATGGAAGAACATCACTAGTCTCATCTCATTGTCTTGCTTTACGTCACAACACTCAAGATGGAAGCAAGATACTCATCCTGCTTTACGTCACAATCATTAGGTCAGAAGCAAGATACTAGATTGGCTTTACATCACAACTATCCAGTTGGAAGCTCAGTGCTAGTCTCATCATATCATCTTTCTTTACGTCACAACCATCAGGTCGGAAGCAGGGAACTAGACTTGCTTTACGTCGCAGCTATACAGTCGGAAACATAGTACTAGTCACACATCATCTTTCTTTACGTCACAACCATTAGGTCAAAATCAAGGTACTCGTTTCATCTTGCTTTACGTCTGACAACTAGGTCAGAAGCAAGGAACATATCATCTTGCTTGACATCTAACAACTAGGTCAGAAGCAAGGAACATCTCATCTTGCTTTATGTCTGACAACTAGGTCAGAAGCAAGGAACATCTCATCTTACTTTATGTCTGACAACTAGGTCAGAAGAAAGGAACATCTTATCTTGCTTTACGTCTCACAACTAGGTCAGAAGCAAGTAACATCTTATCTTGCTTTATGTTTGACAACTAGGTCAGAAGCAAGGAACACAACAACTACTCCCCCTTTCGAGGAAGGTCCTTTCGGACTATGCCAAGCTTATCTCGGAAGTACTCAAACTTCACATGAGATAGGGGCTTGGTCAACACGTCAACAACCTGTTCATTTGTGCTAATGTAATGGAGCTTTAAGGCTCCTCTCTGTACCATGTCATGGATGTAATGATAACAGATCTCTATGTGCTTCGACCTGTCGTGGAATACAGGATTCTCTATCATTTTTATGCAACTCTGGTTGTCACATAGAATCAAGGTTTCTCTCATCTCTAAGTCAAATAGGTCGGTCAACAACTTTCGAAGCCATATAGCTTCGCAGTTGGCATAACATGCAACAATGTATTCTGCTTCCACTGTGTTGAGAGCAATACTAGATTGCTTCCTACTCTGCCACGAGATCATAGCTGATCCCAAACTGAAACAACATCTTGAAGTGATTTTCCTGTCAAAAACACTTCCTTCCCAATCTGCATCGGTATATCCACTCAATGTGAAATCATGATCTCCATCATAGCTGAGACCATAATCTATTGTACCTTTAAAGTACCTCATCACATGTTTTGCAACCACTAGGTGAACACATCTGGGTTCTACCAAAAACTGACTCAAGGCGTTCACAACAAAACAAATGTCTGGTTTGGTGTTCTTCAGGTACATCAATGATCCAATAATCTGTCTGTACAGTGTGGCATCAATCAATTTTGACGAAGTATCGACCAACAACTTCAACTTCGCTTCCATGGGTGTATTCACGGGATTGCATTCCAACATGTCGAATCTCTTCAAGATTTAGACCGTGTACTTCCCTTGGTTAAGAAGGATCTTCTCAGGACTCTGCCATACCTCAAGACCTAAGAAATAATGCATTAGGCCAAGGTCTTTCATTTCAAATTCCGAGGCAAGTCTCTTTTTACATTTAGTGATGAGCTTTTCTTCTCCAGTTAAGAGTAAGTCATCCACATATAACAGTAAGATTACTGGCTCATTGTTCATGATTTTGAAGTAGAGTTTAAAGTCTTCTTTACTCTTGGTAAAGCCTAATCTCGTCAAGAAATTTTCTATACGGCCATACCAAGCTCTAGGAGCTTTCTTCAATCCGTATAAGGCTTTCTTCAATCTGCAGACACGAGACTTCCTGTATTCAACCTCAACTCCTTGAGGTTTCTCTATATACACTTCCTCTTCGATGACACCATTTAGGAAAGCTATCTTCATGTCCATCTGGTGCAGCTTCCACTTCATCTTAGCTACAAAATCTATGATGGTTCTGATCAAAGTGTATATGGCCACATAAGCGAATGTCTCTTCATAGTCAATGCCTTCCTTCTGGGAAAATCCATGAGCGATAAATCTTGCTTTATACTTTTCAATACTTCCATCAACAACATGTATCAAGCAAAGCATTTACCTCTATATTCTCACATGCTATCAAGTATATTACTTTACAAAGATTGCTATCTCAACTATAGTCATCAACTTATCATGTGTACCTTTGAATCTTATCAAATTGATTTAATCAAACCTGGAGCCTTGTCTTCAGGAATGAGTGCTTTCTTTTCTTCCAAGTCTCCTTCACTCAAGATGACGAGTTCTTTCTTCAACCTGTCTGTTGTACTAAGACAATACGCTATCTTGACAGAAGGTTGGGTTAGAGGATAAGCTCCATGATCTCAACTTTTAATCCATCTAATACCTTGACTCAGAAAAGGTTAGAATGATGGTCATAGCTACAACATGCAACACTCATCAAAATAATAATGCATATCAGAATAATCACACCTGGGTTGCTTCATTCCTTTGAATGTGTTGGATCTTGAGATCCTTATGGATCTATGGAAAGATATCTCTTCTCCTGCAAATACTCTTTAGGGTTTAACCATTAAACATATGTGAGTACATACCTCTGATATCATTTGCAGGTAGTGGTTCCATATGGTAGCAGCGGTAATCATTACCAACTCTTAAGAAAACTTCAAGGGTGATAGAAACTAGTTCTATGGCTGCAACTGCAACTGATGCTGCAACTGCAACTGGTTCTGAAACTGCAATTGCAACTACAACTTAGGGTTTTATGAGGAAACCCTAATTTTTCAAACTTCAAAATTTTGAAATTCTGATCCAGGGAATAGATGCGCTGAGCTGAGGCGAGTAAGCTGGTGTAGTCAGAATTTCAAAAATCCAACTTTTACCCCCTCAAACTTGATTTGTGGATTTCTAGACTGGTGCTTTTGGTTTTCTGGTACTTTTGGTACTTCTGGTACTCTGGTTTTCTGGTACTTTGTGAAACTAGGGTTTCACTTTCCGGGAGATCTAGCCACTGAAAAGGTGCGCTGAAGGTGCCAAAATGATCCTTAGGGGATGACACACTTTTCTAGATGGTTTTGGGGCTGAAAAGATTCACCATAAAAAAGCCCTAATTTTCATGTACGACAACAGTGACATTTTTCACTTGTGAAAGATGCTTCCTTCAGCTTGGCTCTGATACCATGTTAATGTTTAATCCATTATTATAGTTGTTTTCATTTTATTAGATAACAATAACATAATCCAAGATCACTGAGAAATACACAATCACAAGAGACACAACATTTATCCTGGGAAACCCTCTAGGGGAAGAAAACCCAACAAAACTTCCTTCATATAGATAGCCAATACAATGCCAAGAGATCTCTTAAAATAATACATAAATTCCTCTCCCAGATATGCGTCACTCTCTCTCTCCTTCTTCTCCAACAACAGATCCAAAACTTATCTCTCAATGAGCAAGTGAGTTGTGTGTCTAAGTGAGGCGCTAGCCTCCTTATTTATATTAGACTGGCACGTGTGAAGTGTCTCTTTACTGGCAGGGCCGACTTCTCCCACTGGGTGGTTATAACCACCTTAATTACATTATGGGGCCTCTTTAATATTTATTGAGGCTGACTTTTTATTCCTCCTATTATAATTAACATTTGACCAATCCGCAAAAGGGGTTTTGGTCCTATTAAAATAGCCAACAAGATTAATCCACAATGGGGATTGATCCAATTTATAATATATCAAATAATAATAAGAATACTCTTTGCAGTTACATTATTTCAACAATGGTGGGTATTAATTTGTGACTATTGCAGTTGTTTTTATATTTACCGAAGACCTCTGAAATTTGTTGGGCTATCAATGCTTGCGAATTATTGACACGTCTTACAGGCGTCATCGCCTCTTTTCAGAGTTTGTTCATCATCAGAATTGTCCTCTGCCATTATCAAACCGCCCCGGATGGTGCTGCAGTTATCTACGTCAACATACAACTTCAGTTATTGTCTTACCCATTTTTGAGTTACATGACACGAGCATGGGGCATGCCCGCCTCGTTTGTACAAAGTTTTATTTTTTCACACCTAGTGAAAGGTTTGGGTCCCACATGTTCCCCTCTCCCGCCAATGGGTTGCTCTTGCAATTCCTCTCAACACTCTTTCTTACAATGGTACTCTCAGTAGAAGAAACATTGATGTATTTCGGCTATACGTATGCTCCTAACCTCACAGATCAGGGGGCATCTATTATCACTGAAATTTCATCCACAAATGGTTACAGGAATCCAACATCTCCAAAACACCTATTAGTTCATCCATGGACCAAAAAATCATTTCCAAAGGGCACAAACTATACAACTATTTATAAAATTAGCATGCGCTCAGAATACACAGGAAGCACATGCACGTGCGCTAGTAGAAAAAGCAGAAAAATCGCACATGCACGAATGTGGATGAAAAAAGATGTGCACACCTCAGAACGACACATTTATGATTTTGTTCGGCCTTCCACCCACTTCTGGTTTAGCTCCCAAGTCGATTTGACCCCCAAATCCAAGCTGAATCTGAGTGGGGGGCTGGTCAAAGACCTAAAGTTGCCCTGAAGGGCCCCTTGTTCACACTAAAGACTAGTTGGATAATGCCTCAAATATTTGCTATAAAAAGAGGCCATGGGTGCACTATATTTCCAAGAATCTATTTGTATTGTTATGTTGCCTCTATTCTCCTACAAGGAACCTCTTTCCTCATTGGAGCATACAAGCACCATTTCATTGAGCTATTCACATCACCTCTTGAGTGAATGATCTTTGGATTTCTTCACCATTTCCTTCTAGTTTGCTATTTGTAAGAAGAGATATTTCATTGGGGGTTCAAGAGCCCTCCCTTGGAGGAAGAGGGGACCCATAAGTCTCCCTTTTTGTTTGGTGTTTTCCCACTAATACAATCTATCCATTGGTGGCATGAATATTGGTGAATTGTTTGGTTAATTTTGGTTCTAATTACCTTATGCACTTTAGTTTAGTTTCTTTAATTTTTGTTAGCTTAGTTGTTTGTTTATTTCTTGTGCTTGATGTTTCTAACTCTTGCACTCACTTCTGTCCTGTCCAGCTGACCCAATTGAAATTGCAAGTGTCCCTCTTTTGCTCATTCAAGCGACGAAAAGGATACAACACATAACATAGATGATTTATTTGTAAGAGGTCGTACCCAAGACAAGAATCCTGGTAAGTCTTCAGGGGGGAGATCTAAATCTACAGGTATATCTAAGTCTCTAAGAAAATATTTGAGGAAATGCTGGAAGTGTGGTAAAACAAGGCATTGTAAGAAAGATTGCAAGTCTAACAAGGTTGATAAACCAAAGGGATTTGATAGTACCTCTTCCATAGAGGTGAAAACATCCACTGAAGAAGGAGGTGATGTTTACCTGACATCTACACGTACACATGCAGACCGTGATGTATGGTTGATCGACTCAGGTGCATCATACCATATGAATCCTCATAGGGAGTGGTTCTATGAATTTGAAAAATATGATGGTGGTGATGTATTCCTAGGAGATGAATTGACAACCAAAATCATGGGATGTGGAAGGGTTAAGTTGTTGCTAAAATATGGAAGGATTAGAAATCTCCCTAGGGTTTTGCGCATTCCAAAACAAGCCAGGAGCCTAATATTTGTAAGCAAGTTGGATGATGCAGGAGTGGATACTGTATTGGGAAAGGGCACTTGAAAGATGGTACGAGGAGCAATGGTGTTGATGAGGGGATTTCGGTGTGGAACTTTGTACAAGTTGTTGGGAATCACTCATACTAATGGGTGTAATAGTTCAGTTGTCCCTGAGTAGAGAAATAAATAAGACAAGACCAATATTGTCCTTGGAAATAAGACCATGTTTTGGCATCAAAGACTGGGGCATATTGGAGAAAAGGGCCTTCAAACACTACACGGTAAAGGTATGGTTGAAGGTATGTCTAATTTCACTCTGGATTTTGATTTCTGTGAACATTGCATATATGGAAAACATAATCGAGTAAGATTTTCATCTGGTGCTACAAGAGCAAAGGGGATCTTAGAGTTGATACACAGTGATGTGTTTGGACCCGTGCTTGTTCCATCACTAGGTAAATATGTGTATTATGTTTCATTCATATATGATTTATCAAGGAACACATGGATTTATTTTCTTAGAAAGAAATATGAGGTATTTGATAAATTTAAAGATTTTAAGGCTCTGGTAGAAAATCAGATAGAGAAGAAAATAAAGGTATTGAGGACAGATAATGATGGAGAATTCCGTGGAAATGAATTTGAAGAATTCTATAAGAAGTGTGGTATATCAAGGAATAAGACTACTCCATACACACCTCAACAGAATGGAGTTGCTGAAAGGATGAATAGGACACTGATGGAAAAAGCAAGGAGCATGCTCAATGGTGCCGAGTTAGGACAAGAATTTTGGGCAGAGGCAGTGGGTACATCATGTTACCTAGTCAATTGATCACCCTCATCAGTGCTAGATGATAAAACTCCACATGAGGTATGGACTAAAAAGAAACCCTCTCTTGAACATCTTATAGTGTTTGATTGCGATGCTTATGTACATGTTCTAAAGGAAAATAGGAGTAAGATGGATAAAAAAGATGAAAAGTGTATCTTTATTGGTTATAAAGATGGTGTGAAGGGTTATAAGCTTTGGAACCCAGAAACTAAGAAGATGGTTTACAGTTGGGAGGTTGTTTTTAGAGAGGTAAAAGATGCTTCCAAACAGGAATTCCTACCAAGGCAAGAGGAACCTGAGAAAATAGAGTTTGAGTTGGATGATGCAAAATATGAATCATCTGAAGAAGATGAAGAAAAAGAAGAAGAACATCATACCCTAATATTGAGGATATCAGTGAGGGAAATAATGAAACCAAAAAGTTATATTCCACTTAATTTTCGTTCTAATTTTTCTTTATCTATTACTGATGATGATCCCAAAACTGTCAGGGAAGCAGTGAATTTAGAGGATAGTAAACTCTGGAAGAAGGCCATGGTTGAAGAAATGGATGCCTTGGATAAGAATGAGGCATGGGATATAGTTGAGTTGCCAGTTGGAAGAAAAACTATTGGTAGAAAATGGTTGTTTAAGAAGAATTTTAATGCAAAAGGAAAAGTGGAGAAATACAAAGCTCGGTTAGTAGAAAAAGGTTATTCCCAAGTAGAGGGAATTGACTTTGGTGAGATTTTTTCTCCTGTTGCTAAGTTAATTTCTATTAGATTTCTTTTATCTATTGTTTCTACTTTTGATCTTGAAGTGGAACAGATGGATGTGAAGACAACATTCCTAAATGGGGATATGGAAGAAGAAATATACATGAAGCAACCAAAAGGCTTTGCAGTGAAGGGAAAGAAAGAGTTGGTCTGTAAGCTAAAAAAGTCACTATATGGTCTGAAGTAATCACCTAGAATGTGGTACCAAAAGTTTGAGACATACATCCTTGGATTGGGATTTGTGAGAAGCAAGGTTGATCACTGTGTATAATCCAAGCAGGTTGGTAATCACTTCATTTATGTAGTGTTGTATGTTGATAACATGTTGTTGGTAGGAAATAACATCGATATTATAAAGGAGGTGAAATCGTAGCTATCCTCCAAATTTGACATGAAGGATCTCAGTGCTGCTAACTTCATTCTGGGAATGGAGATTAAAAGGGATCATGCAAACATGAAACTCTAGTTGAATCAGAGAAAATATGTTGAGACAATATTGTAGAGGTTTAATATGCATGGAAGTAAACCGATCAAGGTTCCTATTCCTATAGGTGTAAAGTTATCTGCAGATCAGTCTCCCAAGACAAAGGAAGAAGAAGAGGACATATCTCATGTTTTGTATGCCAGTGAAGTTAGCAGTTTGATGTATTCAATGGTCTATACTAGATCAAACATTGCACATGCAATGGGAGTTTTGAGCAGGTATATGCCAAAACCAGGGAAGGAGCATTGGACAATAGTAAAGAGGGTCTTTTGGTATTTGCATGGAACTACCAATTATGGATTGTGCTACCAAGGAAGACTAGGATTGGACAAACTGGTGGACATACATGTATTTGTTGATGCAGACTGGGCTAGAGATCTGGATCGCATAATATCTACAAGTGGGTATGTGTTTAACCTATTTGGAGGAGAAATCAGTTGGATGAGAAAAAGACAGGCTGTAGTGGCACTCTCAACTACATAAGATGAATACATGGTAGCCACTCATGCAAGAAAGGAAGCAATATGGTTACAGAGATTGTGTTTAGGTATTGGGTTGGTACAACAAGTAGTGAGATTAGATTGTGACAGTCAGAGTGCAATCTTCTTGGCAAAGAACCCAAATTATCATTCGAAGAAAAAACATATTGATGTTCAGTATCACTTTGTGAGAGACATGGTTGAAGAAAAGAATGTGTTGCTGGAAAAGGTTGACACTTTGAAGAATGTTGTAGATTCATTGACAAAGTCTGTGAGCACAGAAAATGTTGCGCCCCAATTTTTTTTTTTGGGGCGGTTTTTGTTATTTTAGTGGATTTTTCTATTTTTAGCGGTTTTCTAAATTAATCTTGAATTATGGGATTAGGGTTTTGGTAGCTACGAAATACCTAAAACATTGTATATATTGTATGGTGAATGGTGAAATTAATACAATGAAGAGTTGAAAGGTGCAACACCAAGGAAGATTGGTTTTCTCCCAGTTAAGGGTTTCCAGTGTAAATCTATGTGTACTATGTGTATGAGCCATTGATTAATTTATGTTTTTCTTAAGAATCTGTATGCATTTGTTTAATTCATATGTTTAAAACTTACATAGACAACCTTTAAATAATAAAATTTCACATTAACCAATGCAATATTTAATTTCTCCAATGCAATTTATACTAGTGCCTATAACTATTGGATTATGGAGTCAATTAAATAAAGAGATAAACAATGTTATCTCCTTGGGGGTGTAAACCCTCTTACTCACCAAGGAAAGCAAATGTTAAACTAGGAGATACTAGGATGGTGTAAACCATTTTACTTCTCCTTGTAAAACCTTGTGAAACAAATAAATTCTAGACAAAATGATAGATAATGGTGTGGTTGTAAATCCTTATACTCCCCAAGAAATCTAGAAAATCAAACTTGTGACTAAGCAATGAAGTATCAACAACATAAATCTTTACCTAGCATCAAGAAATGACAAGATAAACCTCTCCTTACCAAGATAAATCCACCACACATGCCAAAGAAGAGCTCCAAGAAGGCTAGCACACTAGTTCTTCCACCAACAACATAAAGAAAACTAAGATAAAATCACAAGAGAGAGAAGGTTTCCCAAGGTGGGTGCAAATTTCAGCCAAGTAATTCTCATAATGGGAGAGTTATGTTATGAAATGAGATTCAAATGATCTCTATTTATACAAAAGTCTTAAAACATAGTTTGTCCACTTATCAAGGGTAAAACATAAGATAAGGGGTCAATAACCTTTATCTTACCCCTTGAACCAAATAATAATATTTAATTTTCACTTTAAAACAATAGAAACCCTAAAAATGAGATGACGTCACCCCTTTAGGAGATGTTTTGACACTTAGAGTAAGTCATTGGAGAAGAGAATGGAGGTTGTTGGGGATCTTTGAGCCTCATCATCATGTACTAGGGTCAATCCATGTCTCCTCTAGTCAAAATATTTCAAGTGTTAATGTACAATAATTCCATCACCATCAAACCCCTTCAAGCATGACGTCAAACCTTAAAAGATGGTATTTTGCCTCTCCTAAGCAAGTTGTTTGGGTAATAGGGGTTGGATAAGATCCTCCATGATGCCATGTAAGCCTCCAAAGGTATGTCTCTATGATCTGGTGTGTAGGCCTACAACATCCAACCTGTGGGATTTTTTCCCCATGGAAGCCCAAGCTAGGCTTGTTCTCCTAGAACTTGACATCAAGCAAGGCCCAAATATATCAAGTCAAAGATATCATGACAAGTGTAAACCACATCTAATAAAAAATGCACCTAATCATGTGCATCTAAACTACCTCATAAAATTAAACAAATGCTCAAAGACCCTATACATTTGACCAAGTTCGAGTATGGGAGGGGTTTCATAAAAGTCCTATTGGGAAGACCAAAGCCCTCAAGTAGGAGATGCTCCCAAGGATGGAATTTCAAGGTTATGTAGTGGATTATGAGGTGGAAGGGATTTAGACTTCATAAGTTGATGAGTTTCATGACATATAAGGGCTCGTATTATCTCATTTATGGGTGCCTTTGTAGAGGGTGTGTGTCACCTTTGTTTGCGATGCATTTTTTTCCAAGCCCATATTCTTGCCATTATTTCTTGTTTCAAGGAACAAGTTGAAGGCCACTTTCCTGGCTTGGTGTCCAAATAACAATAATGTTATTCACAAATAGCTCGTGGAAATGAGAAGGTTGGCTCGTGATGAGACCCCATTTCTCTCAGTTGTGTAACTGAGAGCCACTACCCTAGTTTGGTGACTAGATGATGGTAATTTCATACCATTAAATACCCATGATCATGATAGTTTGGCTCATGATGAGACCTCACATCCTCCAACTAACCCCTTAAGCATTCACTATCATTTATTTTTGTAGGTCCCCCTTTTCTTACAAAGTAGTGTTTCATTTCTTTCTTGAGGATCCTTGGACAAAGCATATGGAAGCTCTATATTTAGGATTTTATCTTTTCTAGCCAACAAAAATCCCTCTATGCCTTCAACCCCTTCTTCCCATGAAATGAGGTACATGCCCCTCTTGGGTCACTAAAGTCAAATAGCATAGAAGAAGACAATATGATGGAAGTGTAATGAGCGGAAGGTGGTAAGTATGGTTGGGAATGGTACAATAACCCCTAGTCACAAACCTTCCCCAAATATTGGCCACATACTGGGAAATCTATGACCCTCACCAAGGTGAAACATGGTCAAAAGCATAATGTCCAAGCATGCATTCTATAATCAAAAGCAGCTTAAATAAGACATGTTTAAAATCCTTAAATATTAGGGTGATTACCTGCCACAATACTTGACTTGTACGGCATGGAGAAAGACATATATTCCTTCCATATGCTAGCTAGTGTGGTGGATGCACTGACAATGAATTAGAATGTGGTGATAGAGAGATATTATGTATGTGCAAGTGGACACTTCTAGTCATGTGGTCTCTCGACACTCCACATCTGCAACTTGAGGGTCTTGATACTATTAAAATAATGTAACTGCAAAGAGTATTCTTATTATTATTGTTATTTTATTCATAGGATTAATCTATTAAAATGCAAATAACTATGTCCCCGAGGTGTAGGACAGTCGGTGACGGAGTGTGTTGTTAAGCCACTCCGTGATGTTAAAGTCACCGGTTCGAAACCTGCGGGGACAAAAAATCCAACCATGTTAAGGGTTGGTGTGGCTCAGGCCGGGTGCGATCCCCGGGTGATTTTGACGGCTTAGATGCCCCTGAGTCGCGGTTTCTCAAGCCACAGGTTAATCGCAGGTCCTGCACAAATTAACAAACAAAAAAAAAATGCAAATAACTATAATAATGGCATAAACATTAACATGGTATCAGAGCCAACCTGAAGGAAGCATATTTCGCAAGAGAAAAACGTCACTGTTTCAGTACCTGCAAATTAGGGTTTTTCAAAAGTGAAGCTTTTTAGCTCCAAAACCACCTAGAAAGTTGCACCCTCCCCCAAGGATCATTTTGGCACTTAGAGCACGCATTTTCAGTGGCTAGATCTCCCAGAAAGTGAAACCCTAGTTTCACAAAATACCAAAAAACCAGAAAACCAGAGTACTAGAAGTACCAGAAGTACCAGAGTACCAGAAGTACCAAAAGTACCAGAGTACCAGAAGTACCAGAAAACCAGAAGCACCAGTCCAGAAATCCGCAGATCAAGTTTGAGGGGGTAAAAGTTGGATTTTTCAAAATTTTGACTACACCAACTAACTCGCCTCAGCTCAGCGCATCTATCCCCTAGATCATAATTTCAAAATTCAAAGTTTGAAAAATTAAGGTTTCCTCATAAAACCCTAAGTTGCAGTTGCAGTTGCAGTCTCAGAACCAACTGCAGTTGCAGTACCAGTTGCAATTGCAGCCGTAGAACCAGTTGCAATCACCCTTGAAATTTTCTCAAGAGTTGGCAATGATTACCGCTACTATCAGATGGAGCCACTACCTGAAAATGTTATCAGAGGTATGTACTTACATATGTTTAATGGTTAAACCCTAAAAGAGTATTTGTAGGAGAAGGGATCTCTTGCCATAGATACAGAAGGATCTCAAGATCCAACACATTCAGAGGAATGATGCAACCCAGGTGTGATTATTCTGATATACATCTATTTGTCATGACATTATCAATGTTTCATGTTGAAGCTATGATCAAATTATTAGAAGAATTGAAAGTTGATCATAGAGCTTATTCTCTAACCTAACCTTTTGTCAAGTTAGCATATTGTCTTAGTATAGAAGATAGGTTGAAGAAAGAACTCGCCACTTGAGTGAAGGAGACCTGGAAGAAAAGCAAGGTCTCATTCTTGAGGACAAGGCTCCAGGTTTGATTAATCAATATTCAAAGGTACACATGACAATTTGATGACTATAGTTGAGACAACAGTCTTTGTAAACTATTATACTTGATAGCATGTGAGCATATAAAGGTAAATACTTTGCCTGATACAACTAACACCTCCTTTAGGAGAAACCTCGTGTGTTAGTTCCAGGTTGCCATGGAAGAATGATTGGTCACAACACTATGAGAGTGTTGACCTCATTTCATATTGTATTCCTTACCTTTAATCTTTGCTTCAGATAAATTATAAGTGATATCTCTAAAGG